>OVAX01000713.1:0-67232 GCA_900406405.1 Lepidium africanum | reverse complement strand
GAGAGAGAGAGAGAGAGAGAGAGAGAGAGAGAGAGAGAGAGAGAGAGCAATTCTGAATAATCCAAAAGTGTGACTGAGTCACGTACAAATAGCCGTTTGTAACGCACATGGTAGAGATTGCACAAACCACAATTCTCGAACCAGTCAACAACTTAACCAAAAACTTATACCGAAATTGTATTTTAACTTAAAATGATATATAAGATCAGAGGAGTAATGTATTACCTGTAACAATACTTCCCCTTTCGAAAACATCCTTGTGCTCAAGGATGGAACGACGGATACTTACTGATGAAATCTTGATAGAATTCCCAAGTGGCTAGTTCCTTTGGGTACCATTTCCATTGCACCACCAACTTAGTTACTGGTTTGTTCCGCCGCTTAACCAACTTCCTTTCAAGAATCTGTTTAGGTTCCTTAGCATTTCCCAAATCCAGTAGATACGGTGGCAGTAGTAGAACCTCATTTGGCTGAGGAGCTGCACAACACTTAGGCTGACTAGCATGAAAAACATTATGGATGTCAGCTGAAGAAGGAAGTTCCATTTTTTAAGCTACTTCTCCGATCTTATCAATGACACATAATGGACCATAATACCTTGGTGAAAGCTTGTGGGAAATGTGTCTGTTCTTCAACGAATGCTGCCTATAAGGCTGGAGTTTCAGCAATACAAAATCACTAATTTGAAATACACGATCAGACCTGTGTGCATTAGAGTATTAACGCATTCTATTTTGAGCTCTCAATAAATGAAACTTTAACACATTAACCACCTCTTCTTGTTTTTGAAAGTTTCTGTCAACTGAAACTGATGTACTTTCTCCCGGCAGGTAAGGAAGATGTACTGAAGGTGGCTAGCCATATAGTAATTCATAAGGAGTGCATTGTGTTGCTATTTTAAAAGTGGTGTTATACCACCATTCGGCCAACGGAACCCACTGAATCCATGTGTGAGGAGCCTCAGATGTCATGCATCTCAGATATGTTTCCAACGTACGGTTAGTAACCTTAGTTTATCCATCCCTCTGAGGGTGATATGCTATTGAAAACTGCAGCTCCACACCATGTACTCTAAACATTTCTCGCCAAAATTCACTTAGAAATGTAGGGTTTTTGTCATTTACAATATGCTTAGGCATTCCATGTAGTTTGAACACATTATTTAAAAAGCTTTGTGCCACATCAAGTGTTATATAAGGATGGGATAGAGGGATAAAATGAGCACTCTTGCTTAGTCTGTCCACAACAACCAGCAAACAATGTTTTCCTTTAGATGGTGGTAACCCCTTAATGAAGTCCATGCTTATGGATTCCCAAACTCCCTCTGGTATGGAAGTGGTTGAATGAGCTCTGGACTCGCAGCTTGATCATACTTATTCTTTTGACAGATTGAATAATTGCGGACATACCTCTGCATTTTCACATTCATCTAAGACCAATAGAAAAGTGACTTGATCATGTACAATGTTGCATCACGGCCGGAGTGGCTACCAACTGCCGAGTCATGTAACCACTTCAATATGTGTAGTTTCACATTGGAATCATTACCAACCACAAGTTTGCCCTTCCTATATGTATAAGTTGGGTGAGATTTTGGATCATCCTTAAGCTCGTTGATGATCTTTTGTAATGCTTTATCTGATTGCCATAACATCACCAAAGCATCATAAAAACCAGTATGTACTTGTGATAATGCCATTTGTATCAATTGAGCACCTGATACACGGGAAAGAGCACATGCTGCCTTATTATCATCTCCTTTCCTGTACAGAATCTCAACATTAAATCCCATAAGCTTAGACAACCATAAATAACGATATGGAGTCGATATCTTCTGTTCAGTTAAGAACTTTAGGCTTTTCTGGTCTGTTTTGATGATGAACAGTTTGTGAGCTAAATACGAACCCCCCTGTTGAACCGCATAAACCACTGCATCAATTCCCTTTTATACACCGATAGGGATTGCTGTCGTGGACCAAGAGTACGACTAATGAAACAGATTGGGTGGCTATCATGGGAAAGAACATCATCAATGCCCTTGTTGGAGGCATATGTCTCCACCACACAATCCTTTTGAAAATTAGGTAGAGCTAGTACAGGAGAGGTTGTCAGCGTTGTTTTAAGCCCTGGAAACGCTTCATCTGCTGTTATTGACTATTGGAAGCCATCTTTACTTAACAATATAGTCAAAGTTCTAGCAATCATACTGTAACCCCTTATGAATCTTCTGTAATAATTGGCCAGTCCCAGAAAACTTCTCATTTGCTTCTGATTACTAGGCACATGCCATTCTTTAACTGCACTTATTTTCTTTGGATCTGTGCTTACTCCCACTTCTGATATGAAATGGTCGAGATATTCAATAACTTTTGCTCCAAAAGTGCATTTAGAAGCTTTTTGATACAACTGGTGCTTCTTTAAAATATTGAGTGCAACCTCTAGATGTACCTTATGTTCTTCCTATGTGTGGCTATACACAAGTATATCGTCGAATAAAACTAGAACAAACTTCCTCAAAACATCCCAAAACACTTGGTTCATAAGTCCCTGAAATGTGCCTGGAGCATTTGTGAGCCCAAAGGGCATTACCAAGTATTCATAATGATCAGAATGTGTCTTAAATCCCGTTCTATAAACATCAGCATGCGACATCCTTATTTGATGGAAACCAGATCTTAAATCTAACTTGGAGAAGTACTTTGAGCCACCTAACTCATCCAATAAATCTTCCAGTAGTGGGATTAAATATTTGTCTTTAATAGTCTGCTTGTTTACTCCATAGAAGTTTGTACAAAGTCGCCATGTTCCATATTTCTTCTTAACCAAAACCACAGGGGAAGCATAGGGACTGTTGTTGTGTCGTATAACTCCCTAGATGAGCATCTCTTCTATCATTTTCTCAATTACATCCTTCTACACTGTGGTGTATCAATAAGGATGCATATTGATAGGGTTTGATCCAGAAACAACGGAATTTTATGATCAAATCCCTCTCGAAATGGAGGCAATGTTGTGGGTTCCTTAAACAAACCCAAAAATTCGTAAATGAAAGGTTGAATCTGCAGAAAGTTCTCCATTTACCTGACTTGCGGATATGTGATTAAGTTGTGGCTCCTCATTAACTGCAGCTATATCTGAACCTTCCTCGCTAAGATCACTGATCTGTAACATAGCCAAGTGTGCTCTTTGGGTTAATAACTTATCCATTTTATTCCCTTTAATCTTCTTGCACACTGATTTGTTGACCCCATGCAACACATAATTATGTCCCTTCAATGTGAATCTTATCCGTTGTAAAGTAAAATTTCGCATTACTTCTCCTAACGTGCATAACCATTGCACGCCCAACACCACATCACAAGAATCCCAATTCAGAGTCCTTATCTCAAAATCAAGTTCATAGCCTTGAATCTTCAATTTAAAATCCACACATTTGTAACGTGTGACCAAATCACCTCCAGCAACTATTACTGACATAGGTTTGATGGCTTGAAGTTGACAACCAAGCTCTTTAGTAATTTGTTCATTAATGAAGTTGTGTGTGCTTCCAGGATCAATTAACACATTTAGCTTTTGTTTCAAACAATATATCCCTGTGACCCACATATAATGGTAATCGACGGTACTAGTCAAGGCATGTAGCGAGATGGCATGAACCTCACTTGTACCTTGTTCAGCAGTAACTTGTTGTGCCACTTGTTATACAGCCACAACCTCCACTGTTTCACTTTCTAGCACTTCTATTGTATCATCTTATGTTCCTTGCAACAACATTATCTGGTCCTTTCTATGCTTAAGATGATGTCCTGGAGTGTATGCTCCTCACAGTACATACACAAGCCCTTGTTTTTCCGTTCCTACATCTCACTGTATGGAAAGAGGCATAGGGGAATCTATTTGTTTTCACTGAACCTCTCCTCGAAACCCAATTGTTCTTTCCCACAGTTACTGGTGGAAGAGTTTGATTTATAGACTTAAACGTTTTCTCCTTGGAAAAGGGACTGAAGGGAGCTCGCAGGGACTTGAATGGAGTACAAGCCAAAGCTGACTCGTGCAACTTAGCAATTTGAGCTGCTTCTGCAAGTGTTTTCACACCAAATTGACGGACATGTAAAGCCAACTGTGGATGAATATTAGTCAGGAAAGTACTGAGTCCATGAGCTTCAGTGATATCACATCGTGTGAGAGCATAATCAAACTTATCCAAGAATCTTTCAATGGACTCTCCTCCCTGCTTCAAGCTCATCAACATCGACAATGGATCATCATATAGTTTGCTAAATCTCGCAGAAAGTAATCCAACATACTTAGGCCAAGATGGATATATCTCATAATGTTGCCTGATGTAATTCTTGTGCCACTGACGTGCTTTCCCTTCGAGATGTAGGGAGGCTAAGCGAGTTTTTAACTCTTGTGGAGTATTATCCAGTATAAAAAAATCTTCACTGCGAGATATCCATTCCTGAATCATAGTACCATCAAACATGGGGAATCCGACCTTAATTAAGCGAGTAGCCATGCCGTTTGGAAGAAGCGGGTTTCTCCCATTTTCTCGAACAACATGTTCCTTCCCCGAAAATCCAGTACGAGTTGGATCTGGTGGGTCTGGTGGACGATAGTTTGTCAGAGTAGCCAATAAACCCGCCAATTGAGAAGATCCAGCTTCGTTAACGGTTGTGGGTTGATTTTCTCCAGAAAAGTACTTCAACATCATGGTTTGAAGTTCTTTAAACTTATCTTCCACATCCTTCTTCAGATCTAAGATGAGAGTCTTCTGCTCCTCCATCTGTTTGTTTAGCTCGGCTAGAGAGTGTTGGCGAGTCTCCATAGTTTCCAGACCGATTCACGAGTTGCTCTGATACCAATGAGACAGTAGCACAGTTAGATGATAAATCCAAACCCAGAGACTTCCTTTTAAGCTCGTAAGAATGGTGAAGAACAGTTCCAAAGATGATTTAAAATAGAAAGAGTAATCACCTTGAGAATTTGAGCTTCAATGGTAAAGATGAATAATAATGATGACAGAATGAGAAAGAGAGAAAAGAATAGATAAGGATGAGTGAAATTCTGAATAATCCAAAAGTGTGATCGAGTCACGTACAAATAGCCGTTTGTCACGCATATGGTAGAGATTGCACAAACCACAATTCTCGAAACAGACAACAACTTAACCAAAAACCTCACCGAAATTGTATTTTAACTTAAAATGATAGATAAGATAAGATGAGTAATGTAATAGATAAGATAAGATGAGTAATGTATTGCTTGTAACATATTTTCTTTTGTAGGCAAGATTTTGATCAAAAACGTTTGGATCTTGTGTCCTAAGGATCTTGTAGGCTATTGAAGAAGAAGAGATTGCTGTGAAGATCTGTGGATTAGATGAGAGAAGCAAAATTGATGATGGCCAATGTTTAATCGAAGCAGTTTTGAGGAGGAAATTGGGAAAGAAGATGAAAAAATTCCATTTATTTTCAGGTGATGAAATTCATGAAGGATGAGCGAAGAAATTTCATGAAGAACTCTGGAAGACGAAGCGAGAGAGCGATGAGAGTATCTACTAAGCAACACTTGAATACAAAACTGAACCTGAGTCATTCGTTACAACTTACAACAATAGAACCTAAAAGTGATGGAAGTTACTGAAACTGATGGCAAGCTGTTTCAGATTTTAGCAACCATGTGTCACCACACTGCACTGGTTCACCAAAAAATTACAAAAAAACAAAAAGACTGTGGTAGTGATAATCTAACCGGAAGAGACAGTTTCGATAATGCCATAGCTTGGATTCAACCATAAGAAAAGTAAACAGAAACTAGTTGAGTGATTGATCAATACAAAACGAGAAGAGAGCTTAGAATCCAACATAACTACAAGGAACAGATCGAAAAGCAGTAAAGCTAAATTTTCCAGAAGTTGCACGAGTAATTTTGTTTCTCTTCTGGTCACAAAGCAGCCAAGAAGATCTTAAACAGGGGCTTCTATGGGAAGTAGACAGGCCAGTTGTAATAATACGAGTCCCTGACTTCTTTTGGTATCTTATTCCACTGAGCAACAAAGAGAAGAAGCAAATAAACTTGTAAGCAATACTGTTATTAGTTACGTAATGAAAAGATAGATAGATTTTATTAGGCTCAAGTCTGAACCTTGAATTCGTAAGGCTGATTCTTAGCCCTTGCTTTTTTCCAGTGGTACTGCTCAAACAGCATCCATTTGTCATGATAACTGCCGTATCAAACAGTATGAGAGAAGCATAAAAAACTGAATCAGCCACTTCCAAAACATGCTATTTAATTATCTACAATAACTTAAACACAGCTGATCATACTAACTCTCTTGTAGCCAATCATACTATCATACAAATTAAGATATAAAAACAAGAGAGGCTATGAAGTTACAGTCTCCATATGACAAATCCCTTAACCAGTAGCTATATCTATGATAACAACTTAATTCAGTTGACATGAAAAGCTTAATCTGTGGTATAATGTAGCAGCAACAGAAGATTTTCAACAGTTAACGAAACGGAATCAATAGCTATACCGGAATCTAATTCAACAGAAGCAAGTCGGAGAAGAACCACACACATGAGAACCAGAAACTCGTATACAGTGAGAGAATTAAACACGAAAAAGAAAAAATCCCCAAACTGTGAAATTCGAATACTCAAAAGAGAGAGAGCGAGTAGAATTACTTGAATTGGTTGGAGAGTTGCCACATGTAAGGATTGACCCAAGTGAGGGCGGAGAAAGCAGCAGAACCAATCCAAATATTCACGAATCGATCTGCATCTGCATGTGGCACTCCTGGATCTCCTCTGTAAGCATTTCCAAAGTACTTCTCCATTTCTTTCTCCCTGTCTCCGTCGCTCGCTCTCTCTGTAGTTTATCTTCTCCCACGATTTCTGGATGATGATAAAAACCTGTCCTTCTACTAACCTTCTGTTTGGTAACAGAGATTGTAATATCCTATCCAAGGAAGAGATGCGAATTGTAAGTAGAAAGGATATAGAGGAATTTTCTTTCTCCTTCGAATATACCATCAAGGCCCATTTTATATCCACGTAAAGAAGAAGCAAAAACGACACCAAAACCTATCGTTTTTGTTGCGTGGCTCTTTTTTTGTTTTTGGGAAGAACCAGACAAGACAAGGCAAACACTAATAAAGACGGTCTGATTCTTCATCGTCTTCCTCGAATCAGGGTTTTCTGGAATTAGGTTTTTTAATTATGCGAGGCGGTGGTAAGAGAAGATCAAACGGTGGTGGTTCTGGGAAAAGCAAGGCTAAATCTCCTGGACAGAGCACGAGAAACAATCATAATTCCGGAGCAGGCTCCTCGTCCGGTGGTCGTCGCCGACGTCAGAATAACTCTACTCTGTTTGTTGAAGGAGGTATTTTATCAGATTTCCGCAGAGATGCCTTTTCGACGCCATCTCGAGGAGGAAGCTCTTTGGAGAAGGGATCGAAATCTAGAAGCACAGATCGTGTAAAAGCTTCTGCTTCCACGAAATGCCGTGGCCAAATGTATGGGTATCAGTATCCTTCTGTTCATTTTGAGGAAGGGTTGGAGCGAAGATCAGGCGTTGAATGTGATCAAATGGATAAATTAAATCCTATGGTGTTGGGGAAGTCAGAAGCGACTCAAATTGTTGCATTTCTGGATCAAACGCCTTCTTCTTCGACAGGGATTAAGGTAAATTATGATTATGAATACGAACCAAGTTTTGTTCTGGGTGATGACTCTCATAAAGGGTTGGGATTTTGTGATGATTCTGATGCTGCACCAAGTGATAGCCTTTGTAATCCAAAGACATTGGGTGATCAAGGCGGTTCATTTCCTCTCGAGGAGGAGGTTGATGCTGTTGAGACATCTGATGCAAATGAAGATGAAGTGATGCCTGATGTTGTGAAAACACCGAAAAGGAATTCAGGTTTTATCTCTATTGGAGGGGTGAAATTATACACTGAAGATATCTCTGGTGAAGAGAGTGGTGGAGAAAAAGGGATTAATGATGATGAGGAGGAGGATGATGAATCTGGAGATGAAGGCAGCTCTGGATCTTCTGAATCATCTGAGAGCGACAACTCGCAAGACATATTTGGATGTGGCTCCGAGATTGATGACGATGTTGCAAAGGATTACTTAGAAGGTGTTGGTGGCAGTGAGATTATGTTGGATGCTCATTGGTTGGCAGAACAATCATTGGATAAATTGGATTTGACAAGTGATGACAGTTCTTCAAGTGATTCTTCTGATCGAAAGACAAGAAAGTTGGCTGGTATTCATCTGGCAAAAGCTTCAATGGAATATGGTAAGAAGACGACAAGAAGTCCATTCTCAGGGCATGGTAAGGCTACCCATCCAATGACAATGGATGACCTTATGTTTGTGAAGGATCCAAGAAGGCTTTCTGGGAAAAAGAATAAGAAGAAAGAAATGGCTAAGTTTCCCCAGTCTTGGCCTTCAGGGGCACAAAAGAGTAAGAATTCCCGTAATTTTCCTGGTGAGAAGAAGAAACACCGCAAAGAATATATTGCTTTGAAGCGTCGTGAGAGAATGCTGCAGCGTGGTGTTGATCTTGCTGATATAAACTCTCAGTTAGAGCGTTTTGTTCTGGATGGCGTGGACATGCACTGTTTTCAGCGTATGCATAATCGAGATTGCTCTCAAGTAAGACGATTAGCAGATGTGTACCGCTTATCAAGTAGCTGCAATGGTTCTGGAAAGAAAAGCTTTGTGACGGTGACTCGGACATATCAGACATGTATGCCATCTGCCAGCGATAAGCTTCGCATTGAGAAGCTAATAGGAGCAGGAGATGAGGATGATGATTTTGCTGTCAGCGGAGGGTTAAAAGTGAAATCTGGAAGTTTAGATAGGAAGAAAGTAAAAGACTCAGCGAAAAAGCGAACTACTAGAGAGGAACGAGAGAGAAACAAAAGCAGTGGGAAGAAGAGTTCATATGCCGATCAACCTGTATCATTTGTGTCAAGTGGCGTAATCGATTCTGAGATAGCTGTTGCAAAGACCTCTGGCGAAAATGATACAAAACTGTTAGCTGAAACTACTCCGGGGACCTCTAATGGAGCAGACATCGGAGCATTCGAGGTACACACCAGAGGTTTTGGATCCAAAATGATGGCGAAGATGGGATTCATAGATGGAGGCGGTCTAGGAAAGGCTGGTAAGGGGATAGCACAGCCAATAGAAGCTGTTCAACGTCCAAAATCACTTGGATTAGGTCTGGATTTCTCCATAGACACTGAAGATACGAGTCCATCAAGCAATAACAACGCTAGACGGAACAGATCTTCTTCTTCTTCTGGGAATCAAGTGAAACGCATCTCGCATGACAATGGTGCCTCTAGTTCAGGAAGAATTAGAGACAAAAGATTGGGAGCCTTTGAGCAGCACACAACAGGTTTTGGTTCGAAAATGATGGCGAAAATGGGTTTCGTTGAAGGCTCGGGTTTGGGAAGAGCATCACAAGGCATAGTCAATCCGGTGGTCGCTGTCAGACGTCCTAAGGCACGTGGAATAGGTGCTGAAGGCTGAAATATTTAGCATCTGGCTACACTATGTTCAATTACTATGTTTACGACTTGGAAGCAGCTTTGTTGTTACCTGACATCGTTGTTTAGTTGATTAATAAAACATCCTTTTGGCTTGTTTAAAAACCACCATTGATGCAAAAAACTACCTCATCTTCGAATCTACCATCTCCCGCATTTTCATCTAATTGGGTGTCCCAAGAGTCTGTAAGAAAAAATAAGATATGACAATTGCTTATGCAGGGCCAATAGGAATTTGAGAACTAATATAATTGACTTGAATAGTTGCCCTGCATAAGTAATTGACTCGAAGCACGATGATGATTCAGAATAAACATAAACTTCTGAAACTTAAGAGCTGTGTAATCTCTTTTGGTGCAGTAACGGATTAGATGTCTTTCCACTTGATACACTCATCTCCACGGGCTTCACAAAAAAGCTGTTGTGCAGAGAGCAACAAGTGGATGCTCAGGTTCAACACACCGAAAGAACAGAAGAATTAGTTGCGAGCATCAGAAATAGCGATCCTTTTTACTTAGTGATGAATGAACAAGATGATTAAAACGAACATTAACAGCATTGATTAAAAACCATGAGATTCCAATAACTTAAAAACACGAGGAAAGAATCAGTATCACTTTCCCAGTAATCCAAAAGTTGAGAATTCGATTTTAAAGCTTTAATTAAAAGATATTGAAGTTATCACTAATTGTAGAGATCATCATCATCTGCTGCGGCGGCGGCAGACGTGGCAAAAGGATCAGCGACCCCAGTGGTTGGACCTGAACCAGCAGAATTCTCGAACCTGAACTCAGAACCAAACCCTCTAGACTGCTGCAGTGTCTGAGCAAAGGCTTGGTACTTCCTGATGTCTGCATCACTCACACTCCTACGTGCAAACTTCATCGACTCCTCAAAGTGTGCAGCTTTGATCTCTGGTACTTCATCCACTCCATCTTCCTCCATTGCCTCTGGGTTCTCGCTCCTCCTCTTCTCCTTTTCAATGTCCTGAAACAAAAACCAAGAGTTAAGTTCAGAGATTCACGATCTACTGCAATTTCGATAAAAGAATAGAGATTAAGAGAACTCTGACCTTCTCGATGTTTTCTCTGATGGCATACTTGCAAGCTCTCTGGCAAATCTCAGTGATATCAGCACCACTGAATCCCTGTGTGTATTTAGCGAGTGCGCTTATATCTACATCCTTAGCAACAGGAGATTTCCTCAAGCAGGCTTTGAAGATATTGAGACGGGAATCCTCATCTGGTAGTGGAATGTAAATGAGCTGGTCAAGCCTTCCAGGACGAAGAAGAGCCGAATCTATAATGTCAGGTCTGTTGGTTGCTCCGATGATGAAGACAGTTTTCTTGGCATTCATTCCATCCATCTCAGTCAAAAGCTGGTTCAAGACTCTGTCTGCAGCACCGCCTCCATCTCCTCCACCTCCGCTTCCTCTCTGAGTTGCAATGGAGTCGAGCTCATCAAAGAAGAGAACACATGGAGCGGATTGACGGGCCTTGTCGAAGATCTCCCGAACATTTGCTTCACTTTCTCCAAACCACATTGTCAGAAGCTCGGGACCTTTGACACTGATGAAGTTTGCTTGGCACTCGTTGGCAATAGCTTTGGCCAAAAGGGTTTTCCCACATCCAGGAGGACCATAGAAAAGGACTCCCTTTGATGGAGACATGCCAAACTTCTCAAATTTCTCTGGGTGCTCAACTGGGTATTGAACAGTCTGCATTTAAACAACCACACAATTTAGGTTAGCTTACAGAAAATTTAGGGGCAGATTAAGCAAGAATGGAATAAGCAATTTACCTCCTGAAGCTCTCTCTTGACATTCTCAAGACCTCCAATATCATTCCAAGAGACATTGGGAACCTCCACAACCTGCCAGGGATAGACAATATATTAGAATAAGATTTAATCGAAGATAGAGGCATTGATCTCGTTCTACACGAAACACTGTCAATACTCACAGTTTCACGAAGTGCAGATGGGTTGCTGTTCCCGAGAGCAGTGTGGAAGTGTTCATTACTCACTGCCATGGAATTGAGTATTTCAGCGTCAATGGAGTCATCTTCCAAATCAATAACATCCATCTTCTCCCTAATGCATTGCAGGGCAGCCTCAGTGCACAGAGCAGCAAGATCCGCACCAACGTAACCGTGTGTGTCCTTTGAGATCCTTTCGAGATCCACCTAGAATAAGTAATCACAAGAAGTTTAGTTTCCAATAAACATTACACTCAACAAAAAACACAGGCAAAGTGATAATTAGAAATTACATCTTCGGAAAGCTTCATGTTCTTTGTATGGATCCTCAACACTTCAAGACGTCCAATTTCGTCAGGAACCCCAATGTCGATTTCCCTGTCAAATCTCCCAAACCTTCTCAAAGCTGGGTCAATACTGTTGGGACGATTGGTTGCTCCCATGACAATAACATGAGCACGCGATTTCAGACCATCCATTAGCGTAAGGAGCTGAGACACGATCCTCCTCTCAACCTCTCCATTTGTCTTCTCTCTTTTCGGTGCAATTGAGTCAATCTCATCAATGAATATGATAGAAGGCGCATTTTTCTCTGCCTCCTCAAATGCTTTTCGGAGGTTGCTTTCACTCTCACCAGCCAGCTTGGACATGATCTCAGGTCCGTTGATACAGAAGAAAAAGGCACCAGTTTCATTAGCCACAGCACGAGCAATCAAAGTCTTTCCAGACCCAGGAGGTCCATAAAGCAAAATTCCCTTTGGTGGCTTCACACCAATTGACTTGAATAGTTGTGGATGCCTCAAGGGAAGTTCAACAAGTTCCCTGATCTGAGCCATCTGTTTTCTGACACCACCAACATCATCATAACCTACATCATCTAGCCTTTCTTCATCCTCTCTCTTCACTGGCTCACCCTCACAGAATATCTCTGTGTCTGGAGCAACCACGCAGTACTCAGCAGGATCTGTCTCTATAACTTTGAACTCCACACTCCTCATTCCTCCTCTGACTAGGAAGAGATCACCCTTCCTCACTGGGCGGTATGCCTCCAGGAAATAAGCTGTTGAAAAAATTGACTTATGTTCAGAAATCACTCCAATATCTCAATCTAAACAAGAACCCCGAACAAATAATCAAATCTTGTACAATTAGGTTAGGATATAAAACAAAAAAAAGCAACAACGTACGTTTCAGGTAAGCATCAAAGAGGTTTCCAGTCACCCCTTCAACGGTATCATCAACCGGCAAGATGTGCACACGCTTTCCGTACTTGACATCTGGGCATTGATGAACAGAAATAACATCTCCCAGTCTAACCCTCAAGTTAGATCTGACTACTCTGTTCATTCTGATCTTTGGCTCCTCACATGTTTCATCAGCAAGAGCAATGCAGACTGTGTCCTTCCTTTTCTTACCCTGAAAGCCAAAACCAAAGTCAAATTAGAACTAGCAGACACCACAAACAAAACAATCACTCGCAGAAACAGGATTAATGCAAACAAAAGAATCAGTAACCAAGCAAGTCTCCCCAAATTCAGGATACAAAATATCATAAATCACTGCTTTCAAAAGACTACAAAACCCTGGTTTTTGTAGAACAAAAGAAGAATCATCAGTCGATCAAAAGAATAAAAAACCCTACTTTTTGTCCCTTCCATAGAAAAATAGAAGTCTAACCATTCAATACCCCAATCAAGAAGAGAATCCAAGCAAACAAAAGCAAACCCAACCTTGATGAGAATGGTATCACCACGGAAAAGCTGAAGCTTCTCCATGGTTTCGGGGTGGAGGGATACAACGGAGTTATCATCGTTGATGGCCTCATCGACGACAAGACGGTTTGGAGACTTCTTCCTTTCCAGAATAGCGGTACTGAAATCTTTCTTCGATTTCCTGTAACAAGACAAAGAACAAGAATAAAGAAGATTAAGATTCAACTTCGGTATACAAGATCACCAAAACCCTAATTCTAAAAATCGGAAAACCCAGACTTAAGAAGATCCGAAAATTATCGATCGGGAAACAAAAATCAGAGATCTGGGTACTTACGAGTCTGAAGATTCAGCTGGGGTAGACATGATGAAAATTGAGATAAGCGAGAGAGTTCCCTCAGAAATCAAAGAAGTAGAGAGCTTTTTGTTTATCAGAGAGATCGATTTGTGATAATGGGATCTGAAAGAGTAGAGATTTTCGCAAATTATATCTCTATGTTTCTTGTTGGAAAAGAGAGCTACTCTTTATTTTCCTTTTTTTATTTTTTTCCATTTTTCTAGTAATATCAAACCGACCCCTACTTTTGCTATTTTTCCAAAATCCTTTACCATAGTTATGTACTGCTACCAAAAACTCCAATTGTAGTTGTTATTGGATTAAAGATGTAACCCGGACTCCGGTTTTGGTTCAACCGAACGGTACTGTAACTTTAATATTCACAGTTGTTGGTTCGATTCAGTTAAAAACTGAGAACCAAAAATAATTACATAGCAACCGAATCTAACATCTACTAATTATACACTACTATCAACCTAATAATCATACTTTTGGTTAAAAGTAATTATTTAGAATCGAACCAATTAGTTATTTTTGCTTGCATTTTTCAGGTGTTTTGTGTTACAAATAATCCCATATCTTTTTGAATGTTTAGCTACAAATAACCATTCTGAAAAAAATAAAAAATTATTTCAGATCTAATTCGATTCACTTTCATTCAGAACTGAAACCAAACTAAACTTAATTTTAATTTATCACATACAAAAAAAAACTACATTTCTTTAAAATTTGGTCGTAGAAAAACTAAATTTTAAAATACAACAAAATCATCTTATTTTATCCTAAACAGATTCTGTTCAAAGAATTTTTATAATCAACAATGTCAAATACTTGTGTGGTACTTATTTTCACCTAATATTCTATTTCCCAACTACTTCTCCTCAATTTTGGTAGTCTTCTCCCTTTTTTCTTCTCCCAAATACTCGTGCTTAAAAGCCATAACTAATAATTGAACAAGAAAACTCTCAAATTTTTTCTTTTTGTGATAAGGACCATGAGGTTTACTGATAAACACAGGACATACACGACGGCACGAGTAATTTGTGCTGATCAGCTTTGGAATAAAACTCTGATGTTTATATACATATCTTCGTAATTCAGCTGCTGTTGCAATCACACAAAACATCATTTATAATATTTCACAATCTTCATATATAATTATGTATATGAGCTTGATCTTCAAGCTTTCCATTTTCCATGAAACCTTTCTCAAGTCATTTTTTTATGTAAGATGAGGTTGAAACAATTCAATCAACAAGCTCTTACTGTCTTTGGGTTCCAAAACTTGCCAAACCAACCTCCTTCACCACCACCACCATTGTTCCTCTCTAAACCCCTCTTGTTCTTCCCTCCAGCGTCTCGAGAAGCTTGTATACTATTTATTGGAACTAGCTGTGGGCTACCATTCCCTGAAGAAGTTTCCACAATCTTGGTTACCATCTCTAACACCTCACTCATCTTAGGACGTGCCTTTGGATTCCTAACCAAACATCTGTTGGCCACAACCGCTAACTTTTGAACCGATTTTATTGGGTATTTACCTTCAAGCCTCGGGTCTAATATGAGCTTGAACTTCCTTGTGTCCGATAGATATGGTCTCACCCATTCTAAAAGCTTTTGCTCTCCCTTGGGTTTGTTTCTGTCTACTGGTCGTCTTCCTGTGATAAGCTCATAGATGAACACACCATAACCCCACACATCGCTTTTAGATGTGAGACGACCGGTTTGAATGTACTCAGGTGCTGCATAACCCATTGTACCTACCACCTAATAAAGCAGAAGGTACTTGTTTTAACATTTAAATATTTCCCAACTTTTGCTTTCGAAACTAAGTGAAATGCATAACTTACATCAGTTGAAACATGGGTTAGTCCTTCAGTTGGACCTAAACGAGCCAGACCGAAATCTGAGAGCTTTGCTTTCCAGTTTTCGTCCAAAAGTATGTTGGAAGACTTGAAATCGCGGAATATTATCTGGTAAACCAATAGATCAAAGTCAGTAAAAAGAGAAAATGAGATCAATAACGTAGCAGAAACATAGCACTCTTTACCTGAAACTCCATTTCTTCGTGCAGGTATGTTAAGCCGCGAGCTGCATCCTGAGCGATTCTCAATCTCAGGTCCCAAGTAAGGACTGTGAGTGACCGAGGAGATAAGTGGAACTCAACACTTTGATTAGGCATGTATTCGTAAACTAAAAGCCTTTGAATTCCACGTTCATCATCTTCTGCACAATAGCCAAGCAGTTTCACCAAGTTTGTATGCTCAACTACCCCAAGAAAGTTTACTTCCGTAACCCATTCTTTATGTCCCTGCAAAATCCAATAAACGAGAGAAATCGAGTTAGCCACGTGAATGACTGACAAATCTTGAGAACAAGGCTGGATAAAAGACTTGCCTGCAACCCTCTTTTACCGAGCTGCTTCACTGCAACTTCGACTTTTACTGATGGATCTTCTAAGTTCCTCACTGTTCCCCTGAAGACACAACCGAAACCACCTTCTCCAATCATAACAGATCGGCTAAAGTTCTTAGTTGCAGACTTGAGATCAGTAATGCTGAACTCTCTGAGATTACTTGCTCTAGTAGACATTGGAGGGTACGAGCCTTTCCTCCCCATGGATGACTCCGTGCTCGTCCCAGAGACATCCCGAGAGTTAAAGTCTGACCCGCTTCGGTTTATTTCGCGGTCAGAGAAGTTAGACGTCAATGAAACCGAGTTAGGGGTCTTCTGTTCCCCTTTCTTGTCCCCACTTAAGAACAAGAAACACTTCATTGTTGAAAACAAGTGAAAACACCGTGGCTTCTCCACTGCCGGACATAAAGAAAACATTAAGCAAGTAACATATACGCAACCAGAACACCAAAGCCATTTGAATTCATTGGAACATATTATCGAACGATTAATCTACAAAGTTAATTGTTCTTAGACTTGGAAATAAAATATTTTCAGAGGTTGCCCTTTGTTTGATCTTATCTGAATTTCCGAACTATAAATTTAAAAGATCAAATTATACTCGCAGGTCAAGAGCAAATGCCTTTTCGACCAAACAGATCTAAATCCATTTCTAAGTAAAACGAGCCCTAATCTCAACAGAGGTAAGAGAAAGGATCTCGAAGCTTAAGCTACAATCAATTGAATTTCGCAAGTTTATTCCTATACTTCAAAACCCAACAGCAGAGTATATAAAAGATTACAACTCACCTTTGAATATAATTTGTTGATATAAAGAAAAAAATCAAAAAACTTAATCAGAAGAAATGGAATTGAGTCGCCAGAAGAGAAGGATTATGATGACAGCTAAGGATTCGTGTTCATAATACAAAGAGATCTTGGATTACGAGAAAGGATAATTAGGAGATAAAAATGGGTTAGATGTAGTTGGTTTAGCTAGGAAGAAAAGAGGAAGACGAAGAGGAAGAAGAAGAAGAAGAAGTCGTCACACGGCAAATAAAAAAACAAGTCTTTAAACAGAGAGCTAGCTAAGTCAGCAAACGAACAAGAAACTCATAATTTAAAGTGGACAAAATAAATGGAAATGATTCTTCTATTTATAAGAAGTTTCCAAAAATTAATTAGAAAAAAATACAAGCTGCGAAAATAATTTTATTTTTTCACTTTTTTTTGACTTGGTCAACGGTAAGGTGCTTCAAAAAGCAGCCAATGGATCAGTGTCTCTGATTGCTTTTGAGTTTTGAATGATAATTAATACTAGTAATAAACAATGATTTCGTAGTTGTTACGATTATAATTTATAAGTAACGTCGATTTGCATAGAACTAGGAAGTTATTACATCAACAACCTTTGTACCATAGTTCAATTTTATAAAATCGTATAATTTCGTGGTTTATGGTTTATTCTATAAGTTGATATTGTTTATGTTAACAAGGATTACTCTGTATTAATCTTATTTGATCATAATTTATAGGGATTGATCATGAGATTTGCAATGAGATTTGCCAAATCTTCCTGGAATCTTGATTACATGAATTTAACGACAAAGGTTATGATTCTCACAACAAAAATCAAATAAAGAAATCCTCGGTTTCGGTTTCAGATCGATTTATAGGTTTCATAAATTTTGTTTGGTAAATTGTATCAGTTGTTGGGGATACCTTAAACATTGGTAACTTAACCGATTACTTCAACGTTTGTCGTTTTCCTCAGTTGGTCAATTTAGGTTTGGTTTAATACCGGTTCAATGTTATCTGGAAAATTAATTTGGTTTTCATATTACACATCTCACTCAAGTCACCTACCAATAATAGATGATAACGATAAAAATCAAATCATAATTGACTCGTGCCCCTTTCCTTTTTATACTTTTGTTCTGATTAAGGACGGTGTCTAACGTGTTAAACAATTTAAAATGGTGAGACATTTTGTATTTACTTACAAAGAAACAAAAAGATATGTTAGTAACCCATGTGACATAAGATAGAGAGACTTGTTACATCAAGAATGCTAAAATGTCATTCTAACCATTGCTACGTTTAAACCTTTTACAAAAAAAAAGAAAAAAACCATTGCTACGTTACAAAAGAGGTAGAAAACCCATTCAATTTTCTAGCCATTTTTAACATTCTACTTATATTGATTCTAGATTTAAATCTTAAATTTTCATTACTAAACCAAATTAGACTCACAGTCACGATTTACCAGAAATTATTATGTCAACTTTTCTCAATGAAACTTGTAAATAACTTACCAGAATTAATAATTTACGTTAAAGGATAATAACTTCTTATAAATCGTTTAACGAAGAGATATTTTTTTTTGTGTGAACAAAATATATTAATAAAAAAATTGAGTTTACGGATAATATAATATAACATAAGTTATTTCTCTAAAACAACAAGCGAGAAAATCATTTTTGTGATTCAAAGATTTTGAGATCACATGTAAAGAAAAAAATCAGCTTATTCATTTTACAATTTAAATTTAAAATTAAGTTTGTTGATGTATATAAGCAAAGAACGAAATCTTTGAAGGTTCTTCACGATGAAGAAGAACAACGCGGAATTGAAACACACAACTTCACAAACACTCACAGTTTCACATGGTAAGAAAACGAGATTAACAACAAGGAATTATATAGTTTCCTACAAAATATAGGTACATCTCTCTTCAGGATCTTTCTCCTGGAATTCACTATCTTCTCTCTATATTGTGTGTTAAGGTTCAAGGAAGAAGAAGAAGCCTCAGTTTAAGTACAAGTAGCTCGAGATAGATGAATCTAGACTTATATGTGTCTAGATTCATTTAATATAATTAACAGAATGAATATTTGGGCTAAGGAATAGCCAAATCGGCTTAGAATAATTCTGGCCCAACTTGGATCCATTTGTCTTTAACGTGGCTTAATGGGTCTGAACCTGACCCATATTGAGTGAGCTAAAAATGAGTGACATACCCAACACACTTTGTCGCTCATTTCTGTCTGAATGACAAAACCCTAGCCACCAAAACTCTCTTTTCTCCGTGAATTCTGATCCTAGTCTTTGATGAATAGCAAGCTCCACTTTCATCTTTGGTTAACACTACAGATTGTAAGTGACCCCTATTCTTCTCAACTCTTTCATTCTCTGAGTTGCTTTGAACACCAATCTCTTTATCGATTCGTCTTATAACCAGTAAACTAATCGACTCTTTGGTTTTCTTCACTACTTAAAAAGGTCTCATTTAAATAGATCTGGAATCTTTGCATGTTGAAAGATACATGAAGAGATCTCGTCTTAAGTTGAAAGCTCAAAACTCCTTGGGACTCTTCTTCTGCTGAAGCTTGGTCTTCTTCAACAGAAATTGATAACTTTAATTACCAAGATTCCTGCGAAGCCTCGACTTGAACATTTAGCTCATGTTTAAACCATGTTCAGAGTTTGTAAACAAGATCTGAACTTCTCATCAGGTATGACTTTTGTTAATATATATGTTGGGTTTGTTGATGTGTGGATTTTGAGAACCGTGACTTGATTTTCCTTTATAACTTCTATGATGTTGTTATATTTCACCTGAATGTGCTTTGTTCTCTCGCTACATATCATGTTATTTGCTAGGTAGATTGAACTCTGTGAATCATAGTAGATTTCAACTGGTCCTTGATTTAAGTTCAATTATACACAAATACCTTGTACCCACACTGCTTCTCTACTTGCTTATGATATGGATATGTATTTTGACTATTTTGTAGATAGTGCAACAACTTTATTTAAACGTGATCTCCAACTGATTGTACTGTTACCCACTTTGAACATATATCCTGAGATTGACTTTCTTTTATCCAAATCTGAAGAAAAATTTGCATCACAATAACCTCCTATGTTGAAATTTGTGCCTTTTGTGAATGCTAGATGAGTCTTTGATGCTTTCTTTAGATACTTAAGTATCCAATTGACTACTAACCAATGTGTTTTTCCTGGTTTTGACATGAAATGACTCACCAAACCAATGGAGTATGCTAAGTCAGGCCTGGATCCCACCATGGCGTGCATAAAACTGCCAACAAGACTTGTGTACAGTATGTTTTCCATTCACTTTCTTTCCTTTTCTTTATTTTCTACACAAATGCTTTGCAACTTAAAATGAGAACCTATAGAGTATGAACAGACTTACTTTGATTTGTGCCATAAATCTTTATAATCTGATTTATATAGTTTTCTTAACTTAGAATTAGCTGTCTTTTTTCTTTGTCTCTGAAAATATCCATACAAAGGATTTTCCTAGCTGGTCCTAAGTCCTTCATCTCAAATGTAGAACCCAATAGCCTCTTCAATTTGCCAATTTCTAACTTCTGTGTTGATGCAATCAATATACCATCCACATAATAGCAGAAGATAGATCATATCTTCTGAAGTATTTCCTTTAAAATACACACATGGGTCATATTAACTCTTATGAACTGAGTGATCATGAAATCATCAAATCGGTGATCCCATTCCCCGGGAGACTACTTAAGTCCATATAGTGATTTCTTTAGTAAACATATTGTATTCTCTTTCGCATTAACCACATAACCCTAAGGTTTATCCATGTAGATAGATCTCGTAAGGTTCTATTTAGAAAAGCCGTTTTAACATATATTTGCTCTAGCTCCATGTTCCAATTACTCACTGTAGCAAGTAGCAATCTAATCGATACATGTTTAACCAGAGGATTAAATACTTCGTTATAATCAATACCTTCAACTTGTGCATAGCCTTTAGCAACAAGTCTAGCTTTGTGTCTAGGTTTTTCTACACCCAATATTCCTGGTTTAAGTTTGTATAACCATTTGCATCCTATGACTTTTTGATCTTTTGGTCTGTTTACTAAGTTCCATGTGTGATTTATGATTAGAGAATCCATCTCATCATTTGAAGCTCCACCCACTTCCTTTTATCTTTACTCGCCATAGCTTCCTTATAGCTTTTAGGTTTATTCAGTTCTATAACTTCTGAACTAGCTAAAGCATAAGCGACTATATTTGCTTCTTCAGACCTCAAAGGTGGTTTCACTTATCTTCTTTGTCTGTCTCTGGCCAACAGATCATCACTAAGATGTGAACTTTGTTCAATTTCTAGTTCTTCTCTTGAAGCCTCTAAACTTAAGTCTTCTCTTGCAGTTTCCGAACTCTCTGTATCTGATACTAATTATCCTTCACTCTGACTCTCAAAATCATTTACAACTTCTAGAACTGAATTCTCATCAACTCCACCTGATATGATTTAGTATGAGCTATCTGCTGAGTTTCTTTGTCTAGTATCTCTTCCAAATTTTCTCTGAAAGTAACCCGCTTACTTGATGCCTTCTTAACCTTCTGAATTTGAACTGAATTTTCACTATTTTTTTTTTGTCTCGGAATCGTTAAACAAAACATCCTCATTGAAGACAACATCCCTAATTATAACCACCTTGTATTCTTCTAGTAACTAGATTATATAACCCTTTGTTAGTTGACCATAGCTTATGAATGATCCTTTAAGTGCTCTTGGATTGATTTTTTCTTGAATAGTATGCACATAGGCCACACACCCAAAACTCCTTAGATGATCATAGTTTGGTTTTGAGTTGTCCATAACTCTTCTCGTATTTGAAAATTAATAGATGATGTAGGTAATCTATTAATAATGTACATAGCAGTGTTTGCGCTTCAGTCCAAAAGTCTTCACCTAAACTGGTTTTTGCTAGCATACTTCTAACATTTTCAATAATACTTCTATTCATTATCTCAGATACTCCATTCTATTGAGGTGTATAAGATATTGTCTTGTGTTGTTTGATACCTGAAACGTTGCATAGATCATCAAACTGAGTATTGCAAAACTCTATTTGTCATCAATCTGTCATTAAGCATTTAATCTTCTTTCCTGTTTGGTTTTCTACCGAAGCTTTCCAATCTGAGAATGCCTGAAATGCTTCACATTTCTTCTTTAGGATGTATATCCAGACTTTCCATGAATAATCATCAATGAAACTTATGAAATATTGTGCTCATGGCATGCTTGGTGTTGTGTTTTGTGAACCCCAAAAATCTGAGTGTATGTAATCTAGAATACCTCATGTTATGCCTTCTGAAAGCTTTGTTTATGGGATTTACCTAGTGCACACGCTTCACAGAAACTTAAACATTTGATCTCATCACTCTTTAAGCATCATTTCTTCACCAAGGTTTCTATAGATTTCTTTCTCATGTGAGCCAATCTGCAATGCCACCTCTTATATGTATCAACTAGAGTCTTCAAAACATTAACCTCCGATGTCCTGACTTGACCTTCAAGGTAATATAACCCATTTTGTACTTTCCTGCAAGAATTTTCTCGGTTCCTTTATATAAAATAATACAAAAATCTTTTCCTTCGTGATGACAACCTAAATCTTCCAATTGACCATAACAAATCAGATTTCTGCTCATGTCTGGCATATACCTTACTTTTTTAAGAGTAATAATTGTACCATCTGGATTTTCTATTATTATCTTGCCAATCCCTTTGACTTCACATGCTGCATTATTTCCCATTAACACACAACTCCTTTCGAGAACCTTAAATTTCGTAAGAAGTTCCCTCCTTAGAGTAATATGAAATGTACAACCAGAGTTTAATACCCACTCATCATTTGATGCTGTCAAACTTACTGTTTGAGCTGAAGATTCTGGTAGAATAATTGCTAAATGAGCTGAGTTTTGACCTTTTCTTTACTTCTTATTCCTTTCTATGACAATCTTTCTTCAAGTGATTTTCATCACCACATATCCAACATGCTCTAATTATTGTTCTGGCTTGACCTTGACTATGATCAACCTCTGCTTTTAGGTCTATCCTTTCTTTTCCTTTTGTTGCTTCTGTTCTCTGTTCTACCTCTGCTTTCAATATTTAACCCTTCTGATACTGGCTTCTGCTTATGTAATTGACCCTTTTGAATCAAATTTGACTCCATTCCATATGCCTTAGTTATCATATCGTCCATAGTCAATATGTCTTTGGAATTTCCGAATTGTAACGTGTGAACCAGTGAATCAAATGATGATGGTAAATTATTAAGCAAATATATGGCTTGATCGTCGTCTTGTATAGTAACTTTAAGACTTGCTAGGTCATTAACCAGTTTGAGGAACTTATCAAGATTTTCTTCTACTGACTTATCCTCATCCATCCTAAAACTTGAGAATTGTTTTTTCAAATACACTTGCTTTAGTCTTAGTCTAGAAATCCATTTCTAATGCCTCCATTGATGGTAAGTAGTAGGTTCATGCATCACCTTCCTTAGAATTGAATCAGTGAGACATTGTCCGAGTAAACTCCTTACTCTTTTATCTCTCTTTGTCCAGGTTGAATCCTTTACCGGTTTCTCTATTTTTATCTCTTTACCCTCTTTAATTGGCTTCTCATGTACTAATTCCTGTCATGTTCTTCTTTAAGAACATCTAGCAAACCAAGAATCTCAAACTGACCCAACACACGGTATTTCCATAAACCAAAATCTCCCTTTCTGTCAAACTTCTCCACCTCAAACTTTCCCAGTGTTAGTTCCATAGCTTGTTGTTATTGATTTCTTGATTAAATACCTGCAGAATAAGTGATCAAGAATGAGTAGATATTTGACAACTATGTATCTGAACATATCTTTATCCTAAGAACTTGGATAAAATTGAAAGATTTAATGAGATTAAGTTCTATTTTGAAAGCAATGCCCTAATTGATAACTAGGTTGAATCGCTAATCAATATATTTGATTGTTGTTCTATGATTTCCGGTGATTAAGATTCGGTGTATTTCTTGCTGGTTCTCCTGTGACTACTTGAAGAATTGTCTCAAGATTAAGACTCTCTTTCCTGCCTTCTTTTATGATATGGTGTTTGGTGAATCGTCTGTGACATGAGTGCTTTCATCTGTCACGCGTGTGAGTATTCTTTATCTCCTCCTATCATATTATGCTTATCTGTTGATCGATTTGAGTTGTGCTCTGATACCAGTTATTAATGTAGATAAGCAAAGATCGAAATCTTTGAAGGTTTTTCACGACGAAGAAGAACAATGCGTAATTGAAACACACAACCTCAAAAACACTCACAATTTCACAAGGTAAGAAAATGAGATTAACAACAAAGAATTATAGAGTTCCCTACAAAATGTAGGTACATCTCCCTTCAGGATCATTATCCAGGAATTCACTATCTTCTCTCTGTATTTTGTATTACATGTTCAAGGAAGAAGAAAATCCTCCTAATCTAAGTACAACCAGCTCGAGAGAGATAAATCTAGAGTTATATGTGTCTAGATTCATTTAACAAAATTAACACAATGAATATTTGGGCTAAGCAATAACCAAATCGTCTTAGAATAATTCTGGTCCAATTCAGATCTACTTATCTTTAACGTGGTTTAATGGGTATGAATTGTCTGTTTTTAGCGAGCTAAAAATAACCTATCTAACAAAGTTGAATTGATTTTTTAAAACTTTTTTTAATGTAAGAATTAATATAACATTTTTAATTGGAAAAATGTAGTCATATAGATTGAAGAGTTACTTTCAAAAATAATCCTTTGACTTAAGTCAATTGCAAATATAATCTACAATTTTATCTCTCCTCACATACTTCAAAAATACTTTAATTCTTTAGATAATTTCAAAAATGCCATTACTTTTTTTTTTTTTTTAAAACTTTTATCCCAACCTAAAATTACCAAAATACATATTTAACTTCACATATTTACTAAAATGTCATATTCTTCAATTCTACCAACAATCATTACCAACCAAATTCAAACTACTAAATGCTTATGGATATACTTTTTTCGAGCTCCAATGACTTGTAAACAATCTTCAACCACATTATCTCTCATTCTCTCTCCATTTCTATCTATAAATCTCTCAAATTTTCATTTTAACATTTCAAAAATCTTGAAACTTTGAATTTTATTGCATTTAACAACATAAATTAACAATTTGAAACTACATTTCGACATTGTGGGCATCTAAATAAGGTATATATAAGGGATTCTTTCTAAAATAACCAATTGACTAAAATCAATGGGTTAAATAACTATCTTCTTTCTCTCTCCAAATCTCTTTCCAAATTACCCCATTTCTCTATACAATTTCCAAAATGTCATTACATTTATCATTTTTTTTAAAATTCTCAGCAAAATGCAAAATGACTAAAATATCATGTAAATCTTCAATATTTACGAAAATGCTATTCTTCTTCAATTCCTCCAACCACCATTACCAACCAAAACCAAGTTCTAAATGTTAACTTATCTTCGTATTTTCGACATGGTGGTGCTTTTTCCTATCCTTTAACGACATTATCTCAGATTCTCTCTTCATTTCTATCCAAAAAAACTCTCTAATTTTCATTTTACCATCTCCAAATTCTTAAAGCTTTCGTTTTCGGTCCACTTAAGGAGTATAAGCAACGATTAACGGTTTAGTTCCGCATTCTTGGCACCTAAATAAGGTAACTATAATCACTAACTCATATTTAGCTATTTCCTGCAAAATTCAGAAATTTACAGAAAGGAGACTTGAGGTGAACTCTCCAAGGGTAGGAGACTTCAAAAGAAGTCTCTAAGTCAACATTAAACTATTTGACCCAAAATTCTGGAAATTAATGTGAAGTAGCAGACTTCATTTGAAGTCTCCCGAAACTCGGAAGACTCCAATTGAAGTATGTGTTGGATACGCAGGTAATGCGTCCTACATATGATTTTCGCAAAAAAATCCAAATATTAATAAAATAATGTAGACTTCTTTTGTAGTCTCCTCTGTTTTCAGTGGAGACTACAATTGAAGTCTCCGTTGTCGAAGACTTCACAAGGAGACTTCTCCATTAAAAGTCAAACTTAGTCAATTGCAAAAGTAACCTTTGTTTTATTGAGGACACTTCAAATGAAGTCTGCGAAATTATTTGGAGACTTCAAGTTTCAAATGATCACGCGGAGATTTCGTTTGAAGTCTCCTTTGAAATTTTATTATCCTGGGTAATTGCAAATATAACCTAAAAACAAGAGACTTTTCTGGAAGTATTCTACATAAAAGTCAACATTTAGTCAAATGCAGAAATAATCCTCGGAGACTTCATTTGAAGTCTTCTTTTATGCTAGTAGACTTCAATTGATGTCTCCACTATTATATGGGAGACTTCAATTGATGTCTCCTCTGTTTTAAAGAAGACTTCGGTGGAAGTCTCTATTTGCTAATTGTTTTTTAAATTGAATTTAACGTTACTTGTAGCTAAATATATGGTTCTAATGTTGCCTATTTAATGTTTTGCAGGAAAATGGTTCAGCTACCTGTTGTATATGGAGCGTGGTNAGGAAAATGGTTCAGCTACCTGTTGTATATGGAGCGTGGTTAATGAAAGACTTGTGTTGGCATTTTGAGGTTGATAATTGCAAAGGAGGAAGAATGTTATTTATAGAGGATGGGTGTACACATGGTGAACTTCTTGGAATGTACAAGATGATTACGATCTCGATGTTAAAACTATAGAGTTAACATATCTACTTCCAGTTTCAATGTTGCAAGAAATGCCACCTCATATTCCTCTAATGCACGTCACAAATGATAGACAAGTTATAAGCTTAATTGAGTTATGCAAGCTTCACGTTGTATGTTTATGTGTTGCTGGTGGTCTTCGAGAAAGTGCAAATGAAGCAGATAAAGGTGACGCAGAATGGGACCATGAGCAAGATGAAAACCAGAATGAAGATCTTTCAGATGATGACACGAAATACGAGTGTGATGGTGAACCCTAGTCTACATGGACGGTGTAGATTATAGCCAATATGGGAAGGTAAAAGACGAGGACGAAGACAAAGACGTAGATGAAATGGATTTTGGGAACTTGAATCATGTTGATCAAGATGACAAATCCCAAAACATATATGTCGGTATGAGGTTTTCTAGCAAGGAGGAGTTGATATTAGCGTTGCGATTGAGGAGTATACTTTTAAAATTCAATTTCCGTGCAAAAACGTCAACGAAAGAACTTTTTTTGGCAAAATGTTGTGTTGGGTGTAGGTGGAAGGTGTGAGAACGATTGTGAGGGACGCAAGAGACACTTTTTGGGTGACAAAATTTGAGAATGTTCACACATGTTTAGTGACCGACCGATATGCTAACTTCAGATGCCATTCACCAAAACATATTGGCAAATTATTTGTAGATAGTTTTGGAACAATCGATGGAATCACGCCAAGGCATATTGCAGAGTCAATGAAGGCTATGTATGGTCTTCGGTTGGGTTATACTACTTTGTATCGGTCATTGATATACGCCCAGCAATTGGTCTATGGGACGGCCAAAGATGGTTATGGTTACTTGCCTTCATATTTGCATTTAATTCAGGAAGTGAATCCGGGTACGATTACAGGGCAGGAACTTGATGATCATAATATATTTAAATATCTATTTATTGCGTTTGGTGCCTTTATAGCTGGGTTTCACTTTCTTAGAAGAGTGATTGTGGTTGATGGATGTCATCTAACTAGGAAGTATGGTGGAGTTATGTTAGTAGCAACGGCTCAAAATGGTAATTTTCAGATCTTTCCATTAGCATTCGGTATTGTAGACACTGAGAATGATGTTTCATGGGAATAGTTTCTTACCAAATTAAGTAGTTGTTTTTTCACACCAATCACCTTTGGTGCTAGTTTCTGACAGGTACACCTCAGTAAAGAATGCATGCAGCATAGTGTTTCCTTGGGTAACACGAGGCATATGTTACTATCACCTTCAGAAAAACATAGTCACCAAGTTTAGAGGAAAGCAACTCTTGTATTTGGTCAAAGCAGAGGCATATGCGTACACTCTCGCTGACTTCAACCGACACATGGATGAGTTGAAGTATATTAACCCACCCTTGCTCAGTACTTGGTAGATGCAGACCCGCAGTTGTGGTCACATGCTAATTTTTCAGGCAACCGATACAACATTAAGACGAGTAACATCGCAGAATCTCTCAACACTGTGTTTAAGTTAGCCAGAGTATTTCCCATAACCTTCATTTTGGAGTACATACGAGAGAAACTAGGAAAGTGGTTCTAAAAACGGAGGGAAGATGCATCTAATCTCATAAAATGTCACACTCGAGGAGCAGAAAATTTGTTGGCAATACGTGGAGAATATGCAAACAAGGTGGTTGATGAATGCATAGATACTCGGAGGTTTACTGCTAAAGTGGGTGTGAGAAACTATTTAGTTGATTTGGAGCAGAGAACATGTGCATGTGGTGTATATCAGATTGAGAAAATTCCTTGTTCGCATGTTCTTGCAACTGCATTGCAAGCTGGTCTACATGTTACTACGCTTATATGTCCTTCTTATAGGAAGGAATATTTGATTGCAGCGTATTCTCATAATATGTACCCCAAAAGTGACAACGGAATAGAGAAACAAGAGCAATTTCTTCCTCCGATCTTGAAGATTCTTCCTAGAAGAAAGAAAAAATCTAGATGGCAGACTTGGCTAGAAATTGCTAGGATGCGACATAATAAGACAAGTCGAATTTCCAAGCAATATAGTTGCTCAAAATGCAAACAACCGGGCCATATTTGAACCAATTGTGTAAGTTCCTCTCTTAAAATAACTTTCTTGTGCTCAATAAAAATTGTGAAATGTTATGGTTTATAATGTTGACGTTGTTATTATATGTTGGGAGGTATCAAAGGTGGACCATGATTGCTGTTGAAGATTAGGAAGTACGTTATTTATTCTATTATGTTGATTACTTGAGTATGTTTTATATTATAGTATGTTGCTTATGGATAATGGATGTGGAATACTGTGGTATTCATGGATAATGATTTTATAATATTGTGTATTATCGTATTCATGGATGCAGATTATGTTATATTGTTGTGTTATATTATGGTATCCTGAGAAGACTTCCACAGTCTGCGACTAAAGTATACTTGTGGAGACTTCTCGAGAAGACTTCAACGGTAATCTCCCAGAGATGTCTCCAAGAGAAGCTAACCAGAAATGTCTCCACGAGAAGTCAACTAGAGATGTCTCCATGAGAAACCATCCTAGAGAAGTCTCCACAAGAAGTCTACATAGGAAACCCTAACAGAAAGACTTCAACAGTAGTCTCCTCAGGAAACCCTAATAGAGAAGACTTCTATGGAAGTCTCCACCAAGCAACCCAGAACAATTCAAAGATAACAAAACCATTCAGTAAATCCAACCTATTTGACCATCATGCGGCGAGGAAGAAAATGGGGCCATTTTTCAGACAAGAGAGGCGGCTGGAGTGACAATCGTCCACCGGAACATGCAAATACAAAATAGACAAGAAAATATCTAAAAAAAAACAAAAAATCTGGCAAAAAAAAAAAGATTCGCAGAGACTAAACAAACCTTTTCGTCTTTGAAAGAAGAGGTGGTTACGCGGCTGGTGGAGACGCGGCGGTGACGAGGCGACTTTATGGAGAAACGCAACAGATGTGGCGAAATATGCAAAAAGAGGACAAATAATTAGATTTGAAGGGAGGAGAAGAAATAGGTGAAGGAGATAAGAGAAAAAGACAGGAATTACCGTCACAATAGCCGCTGGAAAGCCTTACACCGGTGGTTGAGTGGACGCTTAACGCCGTAGAGACAAGTCTTCGCCTTCGCCATACGCTAGAAAACACCCACGAGTCAGAAAAATAAAGAATAAAAGGAGAAGAGAAGAGATGATAAATTAAAAGAAGAGATCAGAAGAGAAGAGATGGAAGGAGAGGAGATGAGATTACCTTAAAGAAATTGCTGGTGGAGAGGAGACGAGATATTGAAGGCGGTGGTGACATCGGAGACGTGTCGCCGGATGTTGAGAAAAGACGACTGCGGCGGCGATAGGGAGAATTTCGAAGAGAAAAGAGATGAAGAAGATGGTTAATAATGGGTTAATTTAGCTTTTATACGTAGGTTAAATCCGAAACCGTTGGTAAATTTTTGGTTAACTACAAAATCAATTTCAATTTTTTACAACCGTTGGTTATTTTTGGTTAACCAAATTTAAATTTCGAATTCGGAGACTTCAATTGAAGTCTCCTGTAACCCCTAAATTATAAACCAGTTGATTTTTTTTTACAATCGTTGGTCAATTTCGGTTAACCTCAAACCCAATTTAAATTTTTAACGCGGAGACTTCAATTGAAGTCTCCGCTTTTAAAGAGGAAGACTTCCATTGAAGTCTATTGTAACCCATAAATTATTAACCACTTCAATTTTTTTGCAGTTGTTGGTTTATTCCGGTTAAACCTAAACCCAATTTAATTTTAGAATTCGGAGACTTCTTTTGATTTCTCTTTTAAACCCTATATCATTATTTCTAGACCGGAAAGATTTTTTCAAAAATAGAAAAATATTTAAATGTTTATTGTTACATTTTGCAATAAAAGTTATAAGCATATACCAATATTTATTTGAAAAAAAATTATTTCAAGTCTTCTCACTCATGTAAGTTGTAGACTTCCAGTGAAGTCTTCTCTAACCTCTAAACCCTAAACTTGTATCATAAATTCTAAACTCGTATCGTAAATCCCAAATGTCAGCCTAATTCTTATAATTCGTCGATATATGTACAATTTACTTCGTTTATTCAATTTCTAAATTTTGAATGCAAAATTAAACAAATCTTACATGCTTACTATATCTTATTTCCCTAAAACTTAAACTATGACATAGTTTGTTTATGATGAACTTTGTGGTGTGATCTTCCTTTAGTTTAGTTGTACATGTTGTCGTGAAATTTTAATTTGAATATATCATAATAGTTTATTTTAAAGATTTTGTAATAAACTTTATAAGCATATAGTCATAATTACTATTTTAATTTTAAATTAGATATGTAATTAAAGAAGGCTTCAATAGAAGTCTTCTCGTGAAACAAGAAGACTTCAATTGACGTCTTCTTTACAGAGACTTCATTTGACGTCTCCTTGTTTTGTGCGGGGTATAAAGGTAATTGCAGTTCCTCTTTTTTTGTTTGGTCATCAATGGTAGAATTATAAATTCACTACCCTTATGGGTTATTTTTGGAGAAAAATCAAATGAGATATATTTTTGTACTAAAATCAAAATTTTGGGTTATTTTTGACATTCTCCCTATATATAATTTCTAACTGAAATCTTGTTAAGTTTTGAAAATTTTGAATAAGGTTCTAAGAAGAGACTTCACTTGAAGTCTCCGAGTCCTTAGAGACTTCAGGTGAAGTCTCAAAGTCAACAGAGAGGTTAGTTTTGCAATTGACTTTTTTAAAAATCCAAACAGAAGACTTCACGTGAAGTCTCCAAATTTTTGTTTGAGAAAAAAAAAAATTTTCGTGGAGACTTCACTTGAAGTCTCCTAAAAAACGAGTTAGTTTTGAAATTGAATAAAATATTGACTTTTACGGAGACATCCAATGAAGTCTCCACATATTTTTGAAGTTGACGAACCTTAAGATTTTTGAAGTTGACTAACCTTAAGAGTTTTTGACCCAAAAAATCTAGAAATCCATGTCTTACAAGAGACTTCGGGTGAATTCTCTAGAAACGGTGGAGACTTCTTGTGAAGTCTTTGTTTTTCTATTATACAATGGACCCCATGTATGCTTTTCACCCAACTAATTAAAAAAAAAATTTAAGGGAGACTATTATGGGAAGTCTCCTCCATTTTGTTGGAGACTTCACCTGAAATCAGCTTCGTTAAAGACTTCACCTGGAGACTTCATTCATTAAAGTCAAATTTAGTCAATTGAAAATGTAACCTTTTCATTTATTGGAGACTTCACGTGAAGTCTTCTACGATTTGAGAATACAACTATTTTGAAACGTTACTATGGAGACTTCACGTGAAGTCTCCGTTAAAAACTTTTATTGCAGAAATGACCTATGAAAAAGGAGACTTCATGTGAATTCTCCTTCTGAGAAGTCAACATTTAGTCAAATACAGAAATAACCTCTGGAGAGTTCACATGAAGTCTCCGTATTAGCTTTGGAGACTTCATGTAAAGTCTTCTCTGACAATATGGAGACTTCATGTGAACTCTCCACCTACACTTTGGAGACTTCACGTGAAGTCTCCTTTTTTTAATCTTAAGATTTACCTTGAATATTAATGATACTTTTACCAATTTTTTTGAACTAATATTGTTATATTATGTTTTGCAGGATAATGGTTCACTTACCGATTGTTTATGGAGAATGGGTAAGGAAAGACTTGTATTGGTATTTTGAGGTCGATAATTGCAAAGGAGGGAGAATGTTACTTGTAGAGGATGGTTGTACGCATGCTGAACTTCTTGGAATGGTACAAGATGATTACAATATAGACATTGGAACCGATAGTGTAGAGTTGACATATGCACTTCCAGATTCAATGTTGCAAGAAATGCCACCTAATACTTCTCTGATGCACGTCACAAATGATAGACAAGTCTGAAGCTTGGTTGAGTTATGTAAGCTGCATGTTGTCCGTCTATGTGTTTCTGGTGGTTTTAGAGAGAGTGGACATGAAGGAGACAATTGTGAAGAAGAGTGTGAATAACATGACAACGAACAAGAGGTAGAGGTCAAAGACGAAGTAGAGGATCTATTGGATGGTGACATGAAATATCAGCTTGATGATGAACCCGAAGTTTATAAGGACGGTGGAGATTATGGTATATATGGGAAAGTAAAAGACGAAAACGAAGACGAAGATGAAACGCTTATTGGGAACAAAGACTACCTACATCAAGAAGACAAATCAAAATACATATATGTTGGCCAGTGTTTTGCTAGTAAAGAAGAGTAGATATCAACATTGCGATTGAGGAGTATTCAATTGAAATACAATTTCCGTGCATACAAGTCAACAAAAGAACTCTTTGTGGCAAAATGTTGTGTTCCTGAATGTAAATGGAAGGTTAGAACGATTGTGACGGATGCAAGGGACACATTTTGGGTGAAAAAATTCGTGAATGTTCATACATGTTCCGTGGCAGAACGATATGCTCACTTCAAGCTGTATTCGCCCAAATATATTGGTAGGTTATTTGTAGATAGTTTTGGAACAATTGATGGGATCACGCCAAAGCACATCAAGGAGTCAATGAAGACAATGTATGGATTGCGAATGGGGTACACTACTTCGTATCGGGCATTGATATATGCCCAACAATTGTTTCGTGGGACAGCGGAAGATGGTTATGGTAACTTGCCCAGTTATTTGCAGCTAATACAAGAATCGAATCGGGGAACTATTACAGGGCTTGCACTTGATGAACAAATTGATTTAAATATTTGTTTCTCTCATTTGGGGCCTCGATAGCTGGGTTTAGTTTTCTTAGACAAGTCATTGTTTTTGATGGATGTCATTTAACTGGGAAGTATGGTGGAGTTTTGCTAGTAGCAACGACACAGGGTGGTAACTTCCAGATGCTAGTAGACGAGCAATATTTTAGAATCACTCAATGCTGCGTTTAAGCTAGCAAGAGGATTTCCCATAACATTCCTATTGGAGTATATACGAGAGAAGCTATGAAAGTGGTTTTACAAATGAATGGAAGATGCATCAATTCTCACAACATGTCATACTCGGGGAGTTGAACATTTGTTGGCAATTCGTGGAGATTATACTAACAAGATAGTTGTTGAACGAATAGACACTTGGAAGTTCTCCGAAAAAGCGGGTGCAAGAGATAACTTAGTCGATTTAGAGTAGTGAACATGTGCATGTGGTGTATATAAGATTGAGAAAATACCTTGTCCACACGTCCTTGCATCAGCAGTAGAAGCCGATATACATGTGTTTACTCTTACATGTCTATCTTATAGGTAGAAATATTTGATTGCTGCGTACTCTCAGAGTATATACCCCAAATGTGATCGTGGGGTTGAGAAACAAGAGTAATGTTTTCCACCAGTTATGAAGATTCTACCAGGAAGAAAGAAGAAATCTAGGTGGCTGACTTGGCTAGAGATTGCTAGGATGCGACACAACAAGGCCACCAGAATCTCCAAGCGATACAGATGCTCAAAATGCAAACAACTGAGTCATACTCGAACAAAATGTGTAAGTTACAACCTATCATGGTATTTGATTAAATATCCCGTACTCAGTGAAAATTTTGACACATTTTTTATCTTCGTAAATAGCAAAGTTGGACCATGAGTGAGGCTTAATGATGATTTTACTGTGGTGTTCATGGATGATGATTTTATTATTATGGATAATGGTTTTGGTATCTTGTTTATGGATGATAGTTTTAATTTCTTGTTTATGGATGATGGTTTTAGTCTCATGTTTATGGATGATGATTTTAATTTCTTGTTTATGGATGATGGTTTTAGTCTCTTGTTTATGGATGATGGTGTTAGTCTCTTGTTTATGGATGATGGTTTCAGGCTCTTGTTTATAAATGATCATTATGAAGGCTCCTACACCAAAAAGTATCTTATATAGAAGTCTGCTCTGTGAGAGAAGTCACCTAAGCAGACTAGGTATAACAGGAAGTCTCCAAATTGTACGTGGAGACTTCAAGTGAAGTCTCCAGAATAGGGAGAGACTTCAAGTGAAGTCTCCACATCTAAAAAAAGAGACTTCAGGTGAAGTCTCCACATCTAAAAAGGAGACTTCATTTGAAGATTCCAAAGTTTATTTCTTCGAAATAACAAAACAAATCTCTTATATAGAAGTCTCCTAAACTGAATAGATAGTCAATTGAATCCCACCACCTAAACTAATCATCTAAGTAAAAAAACTCCTATTTAGGTACAAAAAATTATTAGTTATCTTGCACCCAAAAATGTAAGAAGTGCAAGATACCTAATAACAAGTTTCTCTTGCAGCCTAACAAATAATAGTATAAGACATACAATATGGGATGTAACCGTTAGTTACTAAACTAATCAATAAATAGTTAGCCTAGTGCTACTTCTTCTCAGTGCATGTTTCATTATATGTGTCAATGTGCTTGTACCCTTCCTTCTTTGTGCCCATAATCCCGATCTCATCATAGATATCAACACATAGCTTATTCCTTATTCGCTTCATATTAGCATCACAAAACGCAGCTGGCCAATCTATACAGAGTGCATGGCATTCGATGTACTTTAAGAAATACACGTCACAATCCCCGCTTTGGATGTTTTGAGGCAATGATTGTACAACCTCGTGTGTGTACTCTTCCACTGACATGCCCATCCTGACTGCAGCTGGAGCCAACTCACGCATGATGTAAGGCACAAGGACTGCAAAAGGTTTCACGCGCTCTTCCATGTCTCTGACCATCCCAACAGCAGAATCCCAAATAACAATATGCCTCTCAGGTATTGATATCCACAATGCAACCCAATTGTTGTTACCAACATTCAATGGAGCATATATGTCATCCACTTTAACTCCCCAAGCCTTGTCACTGCGGAAATACGATGGTTCTTCCCCTGAGTTGTAGTCAAGCGATCCACCAGGTAATCAATTCCCAGTCCCGTCATCATTAGCAGGAGAATCAAGGAACTCTTGGAAATTATTAGTCCACATCTGTTGAAATCTAGAATCAACTATGCAAAGTCTACTTGAGCGAAACCACTCGGGGTGCTTTGCATAGCGACTTCCTAGCAGATTAATCTTAGCATCTATGTGCAGCATCAAATAGAAAAATAAACAAAGCAAAACGGTCAAGGCGGAGTATAATAAAGAAGTCTCAAACAGAAGTCTCCAGGAGAAGTCTCCCGAAAGTATTATAGAAGTCTTGTACCATGCTATAGCTTACTGTGTCTTCTAGCCATTTTTTTGGAGTTTTCAGAGTCTTATACCATGCTATAACAGGTCCTTTAGTAATCTTTTTCATCTTGACTTCCCTGTAAAAACCAAAGAAGTCTCCTTATGTCACAAGTGTTTGCAATTTATGTAAAGAAGGTAATTGTAAAGGTAAAGGTGATAAATTACGGTTCTTATTTCAGTCTTGCACTCTATTTAGTGGCTTTTTCTGGGTCTACTGGCGCGAATGAGTCGTATCCACCACCAAACTTGTTTGGGATAATGCCCTTTGCTGTGTTGTATCCTTGGTACGGACTCACCTGTGTAGGGGCTAGTTTTCTGACTTTCTCAGTCTGAACAAGGATCTTCTCCTGTACCTGCTTGGTTTTCTTCTCTTGTTTCTTTTGTTTCACAAGTTCGAAATCTATGGAGGAGAGTTTTTCATCCAGCATGACAATACTTTCCTCAAGCTCACCATTTACACTCTCGCTTGGGAGATTATGGTCTATCTGCAAATTCATTGTAGGTATACAAGGTTACAATTTCATTTACAAAATATTTATAGTACATTGGGACTACACAGATCACATCAACAGTTTTATATGATTACAAAGATGATAAGAACACAAACAAAAACAAATACTTAAGTTCAAAACACAGCTACAACAAAACAACAACCAAATGTTAAGCCCTAAACCTACTGCGATGCTTTCTTTGATTTACGCAGTCGATAAACTCAGTTAATTATTGTAGTAGAAGTTTTAGAACTAACCCCAACTAGCAGATTGGTGACCCGAACCGGATTGGCGTCAACCGACTTCTGCTCGTTGGATCTCTTATTGGCAACTACGCATACCTTCCATCATCCTCTATTCCCCACTACTAATCTCGTTCATCAACTGGGCAAGCATCCTCTCACAGCATTGGTCCATGAACAACTTCATTGCCTGCAATGAGCTGCTGTCAGTCTCATCAGATGAAGAAGACCCCTTACACTTCTTCAGTTCATCCGGGTCAGCATCAGGTTGCTTCTCACGGACTCTCTTTGACCCGCCACTCTTCAATGATGTAGCTGCATCTTTGGCATCCTTTGCATCGTTGGCGTCCTTTACACTAGTTTTTTTCCAGTCAGACTTGATGAATCTCCAGCTCCGACCCAACTCCCCACACAACGCCTTTACCATGTTCTCAATACTTGGATCCTCCTCATCATTGTCCCATTGTGGGAACATGTCTGCGTAACTCTTCTTAACGCAGGAACGTACTCGGGTCTGCAGTAATATGAATTGTTATACCATTGATGTAAACAAATGTTTGCAAGTTATGTAAAGAAGGTAATATGCCTCATACATGTTTCATCATGTTCTCCCCTGGATTCTTACGACCCCTAGACCCTTTGAATGCTAGCAATAGTGGAGGGGGATTACCAGGGACTCGATCTGTAAAAACTGCAGCAAAATTCGGAAGCGCGTAATAGACAAACACCTGAAGGACTTGGATAAACCCGTCAATGTGATAGCCAATTGATTTAGGCGTTGTTGCTTTAATTGAATCCACCAGCGTTTTGTGGGTAACTCTTCCCCAAGGATAGTCCTCAAAGGCAGCAATATCCATTACCAGCCTAGCTAGACTAAGCCGTGTGGCTTGATCAGGCCTCTTTGCATCAATAAAAGCAGCATATATAGACAAGTAGCCTAACCTCATCCTATTTTCACGGGTCCACTCTCCACAAACTTCAGCAGCAGCAACCAACTGATCATAGCTTGGTCCTTGATCTTCAGGCACTCCAAGCAGTGCCAAAATTCTCGCATTTCCTCGGTGACTTCAACGGTGGGTGATTCTAGATCCTTCACATATGCACAGTTCAGCCCAGTAAGAAACTCAAACTCAATGAGCGAGAATCTGATTGGATTCACACCAATCAGAAACCAAAGCTCACAAGGCTTCCTACACTCCAGCTGAAAGGTGAGTAAGTGATGCACAAGTCTTAAAGCCCAACCAAACTCCAACTCATGAAACTTCAAGAACACACCAAGCTTTGAATTATAGAGTTCCAGCCGTTCATCGTCCGGCAATGCGTCTATGAGCGCATTAATAAGCCTGAAGTCTCCAGATTTGAATAGAAGACTTCACGTGAAGTCTCCTCTCCAAACTTGGCGATGGGTATAAAGGTAATTTCGTTTTCAGATTTTTTGTTTGGTCATTAAGGGTAAAACTATAATTTTCCTACCCTTATGGGTCATTTTTGGAGATCAAAACAGAAAAAAGTCTATTTTTGTATTCAAAATAATTTATTGAGTCATTTTTGATAATTTCTCTAAATTGAAATTAAGTCTAGTAACTAAAAACATGAAAACATAATGATTATGCAAGCATGGCGTAATTCATTGAATTTAAAATGACGTGTGTATTCGAGATCATAGCTGATGAATATTACTACGAATGATACACATATATAACCTTATAGGAATTTAATACAGACATATTGAATTTAAAGTTTAAAAATAGAATGTTGAATTTCAAAAAAGATAAAAAAGTTGTAGAAGGGAAGTCAAAGTCGTTAGATTCCTAATCAGTCAGAGTCATAAAAAACGAGTCAAAATTGGTCCTACTCTACAATTCTATCAAAAACAATTGAAACAAGACAACTTGTCAGATCCATGATTCCAAAGAAATTGTTCACTGCACCGACAAGAAAAATTCTACGAACTTTGTTTGCATATAAATGTCCAAAATAGTTATGATTAACCGGACTAATTCAAACTCTAAACAGAGAAACTGAACTATATGAAAACATTGTCCTACAGGATAGGGTTGGACACGAGTCGAGTACTAGATCAAATACTTGTTAGAATAAGTACTTATTCAAGAATACTTGCAAGTTATTTGACCCGATTTATAATCGTATAAAATTATATTTTATATAAAATAAATATATCAAAGATATTATTGTTTTAATCAAAACTTTTACTATCTGTATAATATTTTTATCATTTGAAGAATTAATTTGGTATGTTTTGCATTTTTTCCCAACAAATAAAAACTTCCACAATCATACAACATATAATTATTTCAAAAGATTATCAGTTAAGTTTTTATATATATAATAAACCTTAAACTTCAAATATCTATAGGTATAAAATCACTAGTCAAATACTAATAAGCCGAGTATTGAAAATTTTATCAATATTTATTACTTGATTTGTACTTGGGAGTATTGAAATTAACATATTTATTACTTGACTTAATTTTATCAAATACTTAATTTTTTAAGTCAAGTACGAACCGAATAGCGAGTATAAACTAAGTAACGAGTAATTATGCCGAGCTGTATATAGGAGTTAAAATATCCAACTCATAACTTGTATTTAACTTTTGGTCCCATAATGGTGAATTAGCTAAATATAAGTTAGTAGCACGAGTCCATGGAGTTCAGATTTAACATGCCATTGGATGGACATTTTGTTTTGTCGTATTTGGCCCAGTAGATCTAGTAATAATATTTTATTAATCAATAGAGGTGAAAGCAAAAACAAGCCAACAAGAAAGATTTAATAGCTCAAAGCCTCAAAAGGCGATACAAGCAAACAACAATGATGTTTATTTGGACATAAATATATCACCAAAATCTCAACCGGAGGTAAAACTGAAAAGAAGCTTTGGGAGACTTTTGGTTTTAGTTGAAGTCAGGCTTCTCAGGGTAAGTGCAGCCAGACCTCTGGATCACTACGTTTGAAGCGTAGCATCCAGCCCTCACACACTCTTCAATGGCCTTTCCCTTCACTAACTGCGAAAGGAATCCTCCAACAAACGCATCACCTATGAACGCAGTAAAAGGCGGTTAATCTATCATGAACTCAACTCTTAGCCATAACTCTACTGTATATAGCTAACTATCCTAGAACTGAATGTAGCAGATTAAGAGTTGTTCTGAGTGAGCTAGAAAGCTGTTGAGTTCAGTTAACGAGGCTGGGTTCGTCTAAAATACCTGCACCGTTGGTGTCAACAAGCTTCTCCTTGGATAGAGGGATGACTGGGTACTTCTTCACCTTTCCATCCTCGGCAACAACTACGGGATCTGCGCCCTGTGTAATCACAGTTGTCCTCTTGTATGTTCCGCTGGCTTTGGGCAACTGGGACATCTTGATGGCTATTTGCTCAACATCATCGGTCTGTATAAAATATAATTTAACAGATTAAGAAACTGTCCTCATTCAAACCAAAAATTAGGGTGAAACTGTGGTATTTACCTCCCAGCCGTGAACCCTGGAGAAGGTTCTTGCCTCGGTCTCGTTGCCAAAAATGTAGTCCATGTACCTGGTCCAATCAAGACATTAGATGCAGGTGTCTTGCTTTTCAGTACATTGCAAATGATTATTGAAGCAATTATTAAATGGAACAAATAGAGAAAAAGATTAGTATTTGCTTACGGTAGGCACTTCTCTTGAACATCTTTGAAGAATTCACAGATGAATGGAGCAGAAAGATTCATCGTGAACACCTGCCAGATATGTGAGCAGGTAAGGACTATTCATATTAAAGGTATACTGGTCGGGGAGAAATGTCTGGTGCTCATGAAGGATCGCATTTTGTTACCTTGTTGTTTGCAGCAGCATGTTCACGTACCAACTGAATGGATTCTACTGATACCGTGAGGAAGAATCCAGCAATGTAGTAGAACTTGGCCTTCTCAACTGCCAAAAATTAAGTTTCACAAAATCTCAGATAACTCCTACATATGAAAGTACCCAGTCTTAGATAGAAATTTCTGATAGGTAGAAGATGAGTTTTTTACCCAAAGCCCAGTTCTCAGGCTTCTTCAGGTGTTCAACCTTGTAGCAATTTGCAGCTGAAAGATTGGCAATGAGCGACCTGGATAAAAAGAAACACGCTTCAATACAACTCAGCAGAAGGACAATGCATCTTATCAAAAATAATCATAAGCAGATATGAAGATTGTAAACTGACCTTTCTCCACCAAGAACACATACACCACAAGTTCCGGTAGGTGTTGACTCATCTTCGTAATAGTGGACCTGGATATAGAACACCAGCACATTAAAAGTGTAAGTCCTGATGATTTGGACAAAAACAGAAGCAAAAACCAATAATTAATTGAGTTAAAGCAGACTCACATTGACACCAGCTGCTGTAGCATCCTTCTTCATTGCCTCTCCGTATTTGTCCTTTCCAATGGATCCCATGTAACTGGTTGCTCCAGGTGTTTGAAGCATCCACTGCAGTAATCCAAATATATCGTTACTTTAAGTAAATAGGTACTAACAATCAAACATGTATTAGAATAAGGCTGTAATTATTATTTACCTGGGCCACCTTGATAGAGTTCTGGGTAGCACCTGAAAAAATCGAACAAAACCAAGAAGATGTCACAAATCCTGCTAAAGCACATAAACACCAAATCTTATAATAATCGCGCATAAGATAAATTACCTCCAGCAATGTATTCCACACTGAACTTTTGGCTCATTTCATCATACCTAAAAACACCAATTATCTATCATATAAGTTATATAACAACGAGTTGGTAAAAGATGGTCACAGTCATCTTTTACTGGCATCATGAAAGCAAAACTCATTTATTTGTCTGAGTCATTTTCTACTAACGTGATTTAGATTCCCGAGTTTCATTTAAGCCATAGAACTTGTCACATCAAATCCAAATACTGTACAGAACGTATCGAGATTCCAAAAGTACATATCCAAATCGAATTATAGAACAACTTGAAGAGTAAATGCTTATCAAGACGCCTTTTTCCACAGTTTGGTTTGGAGAATTTGGGTGCAGCTTAATCAAAGGCTGAAAAAAAATGTGAAAAAATAATAAAAAGTAATTAGACTTACATGGGCAAATGTTTGTCCTCTGCGAGAATCGCATTGTTCAATTTGATGTCATATCTGCCACGATTGAAGAAGAAAACGTTAAGAATCAGAGCACCCAGAAGAATATCCATCAAGATAAATCTAAAACCGAAGGAAAAGAATACGGAAGAGACGGATCTGAGAGAGCTTACTTGTCGAGAAACTCTTGGTCGACAACGGCAGAGACGTCAAGGAGTGGGTTTCCCATTCCCAAGAGAATTCCATCGAAATCAGAGGAAGCCATAGATCACGATCTTAAGGATTATCGAGAAGAGAAAAAGAGAAAAGATAATAGATTCAGATCTGGTAATGGAGGTAGGCTTGCACAATGTTTTTGGGTGAGTGGAGTGTGTGTTTATAATGAAACCGAAGTAGGTATACCAAAGATAGATTCTTTCTACAATATTTTATTTTATTTTTAATGCATTTAATTTTACCTTATAAAATCGTGCACAATTATAATCGTGATTCTACTAATGGGATCGATAAAAAATTTGATCTACATCCAAATTATTTTTACTGGAACTGGTAAATTATAGATCAGTGGCAAACCAACTGGAATTCCTATTTCGTGGCACCAAACCAAAGTTTGGTACAGATGATTGAACTATATTTTAGAAAATAAAATGAAACAAAACCAAAATAAAACTTGTAAAAAAATAATATACAGCAAGTATAAATCCCAATACCACCAACCCAATTGAGAAAATTGTCAATACGCATTGAAAAGTCTCTTGGATCTCGTCGAACAACATCACTATGACAACATTTTTAAAACAAAAAGCAAGATGATTGATTTGTCGGTAGCTTTGATTAATTAATTTAAGAGTCATTATTTTAGTATTGTACGTGTGTGGTTAGAAGATAATGCCAAACCGGATATCATAAATTTCCATAACCGGTCGGTTAGATCTAAAATCAAATTCAGATCTAGGATCCTCGTAACCAAACTTGTAACAATACTGGAACGACGAAGTGAGCCGTGCCTTGTACATAACAAAGTATTTCGATTTCGAAAGCAATTTGTTCTCTCAAGGAGGTAGTTCGATTTGAATTCTGCGGTTTTTGATATTTGTGATCTGATTGCGAGATAGTTGTTTGTTCCTGAACCCTTCATTGCTTCTTCACCGATCATTGATTCCGATGATCTTTTATGCGTTTGACATCCTGATCCCTGGATTATGATTATCGCTCCATTGCTTTTTGAGATCTTCAGTCGTTGCTTAATCTTTTCTTAAACGGATCAGCTCAAATTGAAGAAATTTATTGCGTTTTTGCTATTGTTTATGAGTACATTGTAGAGATCTGTGAAGATTTGTGCTTGGTTTTGTGATTCTCCGATAAACATGGGAGCTTTTCATTTTTTTTGTATGTATCGATTCGAATTTTCGTGATTCTTTGTCTACCTATTCCATCACGTCAATCTCCATTTTTCTGTGTGTGCTATCTCTGGTTTAATGGATGGCTTTCTGTAGCTGTTTTGTACTGAAGATCATCTATATTAGTTTTGGTGTCTGAGTTTTGAGCTTATTATACACAAATATGGTGAAGTAACTGAATTTAGATATTAGGGTGTTTGGTTATAATTGTCCATTCTCTTCTCGTTTATGAGCTTTTACCAAATAATTTACTGGCATGACTCTTTACATGAAGTAGGTGATATGATTGAATATTTTAATATGCTCTCAATATTCAAAATTTTCACGATGGTAATGGCAATAACAGCTAGTTTGTCACTTTTCAGGTATATATATTGGTCTAACAACTATGTCAAGCATTCACGGGACTCATGTAAGTACATATGCAATATATCTTTTATGTGTATGTGTTCCCTTGTTGCAGCATTTTTGTTGAGCCATAGATGCTGAGTAGCTGATATAGCTTTGTAGGAAATTGATTGTACCTAATATCTTTGGATTCCTCGCTTCTCTTCTCCACTAGAACGTGAATGCTGAGTATTTAATTCACATTGTATAGGATTCATGTCCTTTGGTGAAGAACATTCTTCTTCTAGACTCTGAAGGAAAGCGTGTGGCTGTCAAGTATTACTCAGATGACTGGCCAACTAATGCTGCAAAGTTAAGTTTTGAAAAATATGTATTCTCAAAGACCTCTAAGACCAATGCTCGCGTAGAAGGTATGACCACCCACATGATTTGTGTACACAATCTCTTTCGTGGTTCTTCTGTCTTTGTATATTCATACTCTTTGTTTCAGATTGCTTATAGATGTGTATACTTTTTGGCTTGTAAATGTTATCATGTGCAGCTGAGATCACATTGTTGGACAATAATATTATTGTTTATAAGTTCGCCCAAGACCTTCACTTTTTTGTTACTGGAGGTGAAAATGAAAACGAGCTCATCTTATCATCTGTTCTTCAAGGCTTTTTCGATGCTGTTGCACTTCTTCTGAGGTATTTGCTTGACTTAATAATCAAATATGCTCACTTGTCTTGATCAACAATCTCCAAGACTAATATTTGATGCATCCCCTTTTTGTCTACTAGGAACAATGTTGAAAAGATGGAAGCCCTTGAGAATTTGGATCTCATCTTTCTGTGTCTTGATGAAATGGTCGATCAAGGGTATGCAACTTTAACACATTGTAACCCTACACAACAGTTGTTTGAAAATCATAAAGCTTTCTTGAGATTGTCCTATATATATTTTATAAGCTATTGTTTGATTATGACTTGTGAAATATGTGTTCAGGGTGGTTCTTGAAACAGACCCAAGCGTCATCGCAGGGAAAGTCGCAATGCAGAGCACAGAAGCTAGTGGTTCACTCTCTGAACAGGTGAGGACATTTTGATTATTACATTTCCTTATGAAGAAAGCGATATTCTTCACGTAGTTTTGGCTAAGTTGGACTCATTGTTAACACTTTTTGGGATTGCAGACATTAACTCAAGCATTAGCAACAGCTCGGGAGCATCTGGCAAGAAGTCTCCTTACATGAGTTCCTTCATGCCCCACACATGAATACATGATAGAAGAGTGGCCTTCATTCTTCAGTTTGCATACTCTAATTTTTGGGGTTGAGATTTATTAATGAGGCTGAATAATTCAAAAACAAGAATTTTTGTTACTCTAATTAGTAGTATGAAGTCCAAGCTATTCTACAAATATTGCAATTAAAAAACATTTTATTTTAAATCTCTTAAAGTAAAATAAAATACATAATATCTTACCGTATTATACCTTGAATACCTTCAATTATTTTATTAAATTTCTTACCACAATTAATAAAATAGAACGATAATATCTCTAAATGCTTTAAAAAAAAAATATGACTCATTATAAAATTATAATATATTAATTTGTTTTCGACATCAATAATTTAAAACTGTTTTTTGTTTTAAACCGAACTTTTAAAAACAATATCTATTAATAATTCAAAATATTTTTAAATTTTATATAATAGTTAAAACATTTTTTGGTGGGTATATTTAAAAAATCATTAGATAATATCAAAATTATAAATAAACCTTTTCCTATCGGGAAAAACAAAACTTTTTCCTACTAGTAAAAGGAATTATGAAAGCCTATATAAAAGATTGTAACATTTTCTCTGTGGTTTCACAATTTTTTTCCTTAGCTCTTATTTTACTTCTTAATTTGGTTTTGTCGTTTGAGGATTGATATGAAAATATTTATCAAATTTCTTACGGGCAAACACATTACTTTAGAAGTTGAGAGTTCAGATACTATTGCAAAGATCAAGACAAAAATTGAAGATCAGACAGATTTCCCAGATGATGAACAGAGACTAATTTTTTTCTGGTAAAGTGCTTCGAGATGATGAAACACTTGCTGATTACAATATCCAGAATAATGCAACCGTTTTTCTTGTTCTTCGTCTCCGCGGTGGTTATGGCATGGATATGGGGTTGTAATTGGGCTTCTCTTATTTTAAACTTTTAGTTAGTATGGGCTTATAACTGGGCTTTTACTATTTTGAATAATAAAAGTTATTTCAGTTATTAATATTTACGTGCATGGTGTAGATGGATGAGTCGGTGTAAACAAATATTCTAAAGAGAGATCCAACGAATCCAACCAAAAATAAAAAATCTATTTTATTTTGTTTCATGAGGACGCAACCCACGTTCTCTGTTCGTCAGCCCCATTACACTGTCAAATGGCAGCTTATCTCAATCTTCTTCTCCTTTCACTTCATCAACTTCACCTCCAATGGGAATCTATTACTTCTTCTTCTTTCTCTTACTCATTCTACCGTTTTTTCCCAAACCCGGTTCCGGATTTGGATCCTCCGGCCCAATTGCGGCTGGGTTCGGTGACTCTGCTTTCTTCTGCGCCATTGACGCTAGTGGTCGTCAAGAAGTTATCTGTTGGGGCAAAAACTATTCATCTCCATCTTCTCCGTCTTCTTCTCCTTCTTCCTCTTCCTCATCTCTTGTTTCTTCTACTTCCCTTAGCTACAACATTCCGTCTATGTCGGTTCTTTCAGGTGGGAATGGGTTTCTGTGTGGCATTTTGTCGAACACGTCTCAGGCATTTTGTTTTAGTTCACTTGGGTCTTCTTCAGGTATGGATCTCGTCCCTTTAACTTACCGAACTACTGCTTACTCTCAGATCGCTGCTGGAAAAAGCCATGTCTGTGCAGTTAGAGGAGCTTACTATTCGGATCATGATTATGGAACTGTTGATTGTTGGGAGATAACAAGAGCATCGAATAATAGCTTAATGGCGAAAGAGAATCCAAATCTCTTTGATCAGATTGTTAGCAATCTCGTCTTCAATAACATCGTTTCTGGTGATGGGTTTAGCTGTGGTGGAATCAGAGATGGTGGAATGCTCTGCTTTGGCCCCAATTCTTCTAATTTACAGTTTAACTCAACTTCCGATAACTTCAGACTTTTAGCCGCCGGAGAAAACTCACTCTGCGCTATTTCAAACTCATCCCGGGAAGTTAAATGTTGGGGAAACAATGAATCTTTCGTCAATTCTCCGACGGATGATTCTGGATTCGTTGCCTTAACCGCAGGTCCTCACCATTTTTGCGGAATCCGTGAAGACAATCACGAGGTTGAATGTTGGGGAAATGCTAATTTCTCTTTGATTCCAAAAGGTTCAGGATTCAAAGCAATTGCTTCATCTGATTTTATTGTTTGTGGTATAAGAGAAGAGGATCTTGTTCTTGATTGTTGGATGGTTAACGGGTCTTCGACATTAGCTTATGATCCTCCATTAGAGCTATGCAGTCCAGGGATTTGTCGAGCTGGTCCGTGTAATGATAAAGAGTTTGCTTTCAATGCAAGTATCCTCAATGAACCTGACCTAACGAGTTTGTGTGCAAGAAAAGCGTTAATGGTTTGTTCACCTTGTGGTTCGGATTGCTCTCACGGATTCTTCTTGTCTAGTCAGTGCACGGAGAACTCTGATCGGATCTGTACGCCATGTTCGCTCTGTCAAAACAGCTCTTGTTCAGACATATGTAAGCTTCATAAAAGCAATTTTCCAGACAAGCATTGGCATCAATTACAGAGACTTGTTATCATAGTTGGATCTTGCTCATCTGCTCTATTGATCCTCATAATTGGTTGTTGCGTAGTGGCAAGGATTATCACTAGTCCTAGTAAAGAAGACGGTGCAGCGAATCAATTTAAATTTTGTATGGGAAAGTCAGATTTAGACACTGAGCCACTTGAAACTATTTCCCCTGCTCCATCTGTAACACCGTTTGCTCAAGTGTTTAGACTCTCTGAGCTTAGAGACGCAACCAATGGGTTTAAAGAGTTCAACGAGTTAGGCAGAGGAAGCTACGGGTTTGTCTACAAAGCCATGCTAGCGGATGGAAGGCAAGTAGCAGTTAAGAGAGCAAACGCATCAACCATAATCCACACAAACGCTAGAGAATTCGAGACGGAGTTAGAGATTCTCTGCAACATTAGACATAACAATATTGTGAACCTCCTTGGTTACTCGACTGAAATGGGAGAAAGGCTTCTTGTTTACGAGTACATGCCTCATGGTACGCTTCACGATCACCTACACGGTGGGTTTTCTCCATTGAGTTGGAGCTTAAGGATTAAAATCGCAATGCAAGCCGCAAAAGGTCTCGAGTATCTTCACATTCAAGCTGAGCCAAAGATTGTTCATGGCGATGTGAAGTCTTCTAATGTACTTTTGGACTCGGATTGGGTCGCAAGGGTTGCAGATTTCGGCCTCGTGACATCGTCCAACGAGAAGAATGTAGACATTAAAAGAGATGTTTATGACTTTGGGGTTATGTTGTTGGAGATTTTAACCGGAAGGAAGCGTTATGATAGGGATTGTGATCCGCCGGAGATTGTTGAATGGACGGTTCCGGTGATAAGAGAAGGCAAAGCTGCAGCGATTGTGGATAAGTATACATCGTTGCCGAGGAACGTAGAGCCCTTGTTGAAAATTGCTGACTTGGCAGAGTTGTGTGTACGGGAGGATCCGAATCAACGACCAACTATGTCGGAACTTGCAAACTGGTTGGAACAAGTTACAAGAGATGCCTTGATCTTGTCTTAAAAATTTTCACGGTTTCTGTGATCTGTTATTATTCTTTTATTTGTGATTTTTTTTGTGAAATGTCCCTTTAGTCAAATATACATTCAAGATTTGTGAAAATAATTTTCAGCGAGAGAAACCAGTACTAAATTACTAACTCATAACACTGTTCTAAACTAAAATTTCCAAAATTGGTGTATGTATCTTTGAGATTAGACCAAATAAAACACAAAAACATTGTATACATATTTTGTGTTCCTCATGAAAACATTTTGTAGAGATGTAATTGGAGACTTATCTCTCATACTGAGATCTAACACAAAGTACACAGTCCTCATTCCTCGGTTTGGACCACACAAATTTTTCAAAGCCTAACATATATTTTCAACTTAAATCCAAATCTAGTTAGGGTAAAAAATTACATATTTTGAAAACGACAAATTTGAGTAAATGAACAACTTCTGGTTTCAGATGGATTCATGGATAGCACGTGACTAGTTTCTAAGGACTTCGGATAAGATTATTGGCTACACTACAATAATGCATACACTTCGATCCGATTACTGATGATCTCAATATGGAGCTAGAACCATTCAATACTCTTTTTGTCTAACTCTTATGTTTTGTTTTCTTATTAAAAAAAACAAACTGTCTAAAAATGTAAGAAAATCTTGGACATATGTACACTATTTTGGTGGTAGAAGAAGACGTTACGTTCGACGACCGCATATTTGTTCTTTTGCAAATTATATTCAAAGATATATCAACAGAGAAATCTCATTGACAATATCTTGTTTCTTGTATATATTTTGTCACTACCAAAGGTATAGTTACAAATTAATAAAATTGATTTTACAGATTTTACAATCACAACTTGTTCAAGAAAAAAAAAAAAGGGATTTCCATTCACAACTTGATGAATCTCCCATCGCCCACTATATATATTATAATGATACATGTAAAAAATATTCCGTACATTATTTTATAATTATATATACTCATTTCTTTGAATTTGCTTAATGAAAGTATGAGTGAGTGGTTAGGTATGTGATTCTTATATTTCCCTTTCTTTTTTTCTTTCTTTCAAATCACACTACTTTAGTTTGTGAGGCTTCTAGCTAACGGTGATAATCTAACTCTGAATTCATACTATAATTGACGTTTAAGGTTTTGGAAATAATGATGTTTATGATTTTCTAAAAAAAAAACACTTGTTTCTAAGAAATCAAAGTAAACACCAGCTGGTTTTTGGTTTTTCTTGTTAAAGTTAATACACAATTATTGAAACAAAACAAAACAATGAAGTCCAAAAAACAAGTTCACCTTTCGGACTATATAATATCAGAATATTATGTTGGCCATTAGAGTCTTAAAAGAATAAAATATAGTCCACTTTGTTAAGAATATTAAACCTGAATATTTTAAATATTTAGGCAATCTGAATCAAAAGAAGAAAGTAGGCAATGCCAAACTAAATATGATCACAAATGACTTTAATCATGTAAAAACTATACAATTAATTATTGACTACTACTTCTTCACTTCTAAAATATTTGGATGTATAATCATTCGGCTTTAGACTTGCATAAATTTGGAAAATATGAAAATAGAAGAAGAGAAAAAAAAATTCCGAATTCCAACTCACAATTGTACAAAAAATGGTTATGTTGTAACAGGTAGAAGTAGAACAAAATCATGCTAAATTAAACCTAAAGCAATTATAAGAAATTTAATACAGTATAATTTTTGTTATTGAATTGTTAAAGTAGTCTCGTCTCGTTGAAAAACGAAAAAAGCATCAAAGGGGTGTTCATGGGTAGAGGGAGGTTCTTGGAGAAGCCGACCCCATCGTCATCATCATCATCATCTTAATACCCACTTTCTCTTCCCCAAATTATTCTCTCTTATCTCTCTTTCTTAATTTCATCAAAACCCCTCTCTTTGTTTTTCCTTTTCTTACATTTCACTCAATCATAATCCCCGGATCTCTGATCCACCTTCACAAATTTCTGAGATTTCATCATTTGTGTCGAATACCCAAAAATCCCATCAGAATCATTCATGGGTAACATTAGCAGCAGCGGAGGTAACGGTAGACGTCGTAATAGTCGACGGCGTAATCAAACGGAGTCTCCACCATCACAACCACCACCACCACCACCTCCTCCTCCTTCTCTTCCTCCACCAGCTCCTTCTACAGAAATCTCAGCTAATCGCATCGTATTTGCCGCTGCTACACCATATCCAAACCCTAACCCTAATCAGTTTTATCAGCAGTACCCAACTGGTTACTACCGTCCTCCTCCCGGAACTATGCCGGTTCCGTCTCCGTATGATCACTATCCTCCTCCACCTCCTCCTCATTACCACCACCCTCTCCCTTGGACTACTGGTGGGAGATACCCTTATGGTGGTCCTATGATGCCTCAGCCTACTCCTTATGTTGAACACCAGAAAGCCGTCACGATTCGTAACGACGTTAATCTCAAGAAGGAGACTCTCAAGCTCGAACCCGACCTCGATAGTCCGGGTCGGTTTCTTGTCTCCTTCACGTTTGATGCAACCGTCTCCGGAAGGTAGAGTTTTTGTTAATTCATGATCAATTTGAAAGAACCAAAAATAAACACAGAGCAGGAAACATTTGAAATTGTGTTCGTTAATGGTCTTCTTGTTGTAAGTTTACTTCATTTGATTTGTTTAGCGAAGAAAATTTCTACAAGTAGAAGGAAATTTCGAATATTTAAATCATTGATCAAATTTTCATGTGTATTTGACTAATCTTATCTTATTGTGGACTTGGTTTTTAGGATAACTGTCATTTTCTTTGCTAAAGAATCCGAAGAATGTAATCTCACTGCAACAAAGGAAGATATTCTGCCTCCAATCACCATGGATTTCGAGAAAGGACTTGGTCAGAAGTTTAAACAATCATCTGGTTCGGGTATTGATTTTTCAGTCTTTGAGGAGGTTGAGCTGTTCAAAGCAGCGGACACAGATATCTATCCATTGGCGGTTAAGGCAGAAGCTACTCCCACAGGTGATAATGAAGAAGAAAGGTTGGGGTCAAAGAATGCTCAAGTTACACAAGCGATTTATGAGAAGGATAAAGGAGAGATTAAGATAAGAGTGGTGAAGCAGATACTATGGGTTAGTGGAATGAGATATGAGTTGCAGGAGATTTATGGGATTGGGAATACAGTTGAGGGAGATGAAAATTCAACTGATGATGCTAATGATCCTGGTAAAGAATGTGTTATATGCTTGTCTGAACCACGAGATACGACTGTTCTTCCATGTAGACACATGGTAATAAAGCTCATCTTTTGTGAAAGTTGATATTCCTACTTTGTAATGGATTTATTGATGTAAAAAATATGTTTGGTTTTGTGTTGCAGTGTATGTGTAGCGGATGCGCTAAGGTATTAAGGTTTCAGACAAATCGATGCCCGATTTGCAGACAACCTGTTGAAAGGCTTTTGGAGATAAAAGTTCAAGGTAACAACGGAAGTGGGAACAATACCGGACAAGGAGGAACAGCTGAACAAGAATAGCCAAACACGGCATGGTATGGATCGAATGGATCAACTGCCATCGATATATTAGTATATGCATGTTTGATCCTTATGTGTTAACAACAAAGTGTGATTGCCAATTCATAATATAGAGATTTCGAAATCATTTGGCTTCACAATCAGAGTCCGTCTATATACTTTGTTAGACACAATAATTCACAACAACAAACACGCAGTTTTCTTGTTTAGCTTGTTGTTCAGCTAAAAGCTACAGCAGCTGAGAACAGCAGAAAAGACGGCCATCTGAAGCCATTTTCGGCATGACATAAACGTGGAAAACCCAAGTTGGACACTAAAATAGAGAAAGATAAAGATTGCAGGTTGCTAAATTCTTAAACGGTGAGTTTTATAACTCTTCTCCACCATTGGTGGACAAAAGATACCTCTGCTTCTTAGCCTTTGGAGTATGTTAAAGCATTCTGATTTGTTAGAGCAATGGAGGAAAAGCTCGTCCACTAAACATATCGCTTCTGTTTCAATTATACCTGAGAGGAACTTCATCTCTACCTCACCTTTGCTCATCTTCAAAACCAGAGTCTGCATACTTCGTACTTTCCTCAACCGAAGCAAGAAAATCGCAGCTCTCTTCGTCTTTAGGAAATGGTTTTAGATCGTCAAGTCCAGTGATGTTTTTGGCTGTAGCATTGTCGTTCTCAGTCAAACTCGGACGATAAACAAAGGTGAAACCAGGTTCCTTGCTTTCACTTGGGTATGACTGTAAAAACCAGCTTGATGATGATAAATTAGCATTCAGATGCGCAGGTGCTCCAGTGTCGATATCCTCTTCGTAGGTGACATATCGAGAAAAAGGGCAAGTACGCAACGAAATTGGGAAAACCAACGGGTTTGTTTCAAGCAGAGGTTCCATCATCCATGAAACCTATTCATCAAGGTTTTGAGTTCAAAAGAGATTAACAATCACTTGGTAGCTGATTCTTTCCAAACTAAACAATATCATTCTCCATCACATTCTTCTTGAACACCACAACTGTGAACCCATTCATGGAGTTTACATGAAAAATGTCAGACAGCTTTAGCAAGGATTGAACTGAAGTAGCAAGCAGATTTCACAAGGCTGTTCGTGTTATATACAACTCGCCATTAGTACTCACAAGTACTAACCCGATTCCTTCTGGATTCAAAACACGCTCCATCGCAAGCACAAGAAGAGCAGGGACTAGTATCACTAGATAAATATCCCTGTAGTACAGAAATTCCAAAGAGTTATTAACAGACAAACAATATAACTATATGATAATTTTAATAAATTTTATTTTTAAAATGTTAACTATAATCCAAAATAGGCAGGTAGTTGAGTAATGTAATCAAACAAAGTTTTCACAATAAAGTAATAATAGATTGGATCAGATGTGAAACAATCATGTGCTGCAGAAGATACTGTCAGGGAAAATATTTGGACATGGTGTCCCATAACCAAAAGTTAGTGTAAAAATATGTACCAAATTTCTATCTAAACATTGAAACCATATATTTTTAGATAGTAATACACCTAAAATACACAAACTTAAATAATAATATATACAAAAATACACATATTGATGTAAAGTAGTTCATTGTCTTTAGTGTTGTCTTCACATCACTATTCAAAAAAAAAAAATCCGATTTATAAAACACATTTATTGAAAAGAGAAGATATTTCAATATCTTGAGTTAGTAGTTAGTAGTTACCAATATCCAAATATAGAGCTAAAACAAAATTACTAGAGATAAAATGTGTACGATTTTCAATCAATAAATGGCATTACAAATAACCGTTAAAATAGTCAGTTAAAATGCTCACTTTAGACAAAAAACTATACAGTTACAAACTTACTAATAAAAAATATAAATATAATAATAAGGACAAAAAAAATTAAACAGCCGAACCAAATTCAACCTTTTTAGCTAAGAAATGGACAATGATATATCTGAAATGAATTGAATGTGTGATCTTATATCTCAATTTCAGGAACCCAGGAAGAGTTCTCATCTTTACCTCCATAGGGTTCCTGATGTTTCTTTGCCGCAATTTTCTCCTGTAAAAACGAAAACTAAAAGAGAGTTGATTTCTGATTTTGATCATATAGCTAGATTCTTCTCTGCTTTTCTATTCTGTGTGTTTCGTTTTTAGCTGGGTGATGGATGGTAGAGCTATAGGTCGCGAAGAAGAACATCATGGGTCTAATGAAGATAATCATTCTCCAGTGCAAAGGGTCATCAATCTTTCCCACTCCCTTTTTTTCCATTCCAATCTATTTTCAATCTATCTTGAAGTGATATTGCTTAATTTAGTTATTTGCTGGTGTTTTTGATTTGGTTGGTATCCTGTAAATTTCATCAATCTCCCCTGATTTTAGGGTTTAGGGTTTATTTAATCTTTTATTTTTTGTTAAATCGTTGAATCGTAAGCCATGTAAATGCTCTGATCTGTTTTCTTCTTACGGTGTGGAGTTTTCCTCACGAAATCGCAATAGGATGAAAGATCTAGGGTTCATTTTTAAAGTCCACTCTGTCAAGGATTGACTTGTGGTTTTTATGGAATTTGAAATGATCTTTCTGTGTTACAGGATGGAGATTCTGCTGAGATAGCAGAAGAAAACCTTTCACAAGACATATGGAGGCGAGGCCTTGTGTTAGATTTAGCATCAAGCACACTTGAAGATACAAGAGAAGATCTATTGAGACCATCCTTAACATCAAGTCCTGTTGCCAAAAGAGTCAACTTTTCTCCAATATCAAGCCCTAGAATCGGTCAGTGTGGTGCATCCCTAAGTCCTTCCTCTTCAACAAACAGACCTAATAGCTTTAAGAATCTAATCCCAAAGTTAAGCTTCAAGAACCAGAACAGCAATAATAATAATAACGTGGATATCGAGAAAGCTTCAGATTTGGCCTTTGTGTCCTCTTTTCCTTCATTAGGAAATGGCAGGGACAGGTCCACATGGACTCTCACTAATATTGTAACTTCAAGATTGAAGAAAACAGAGTCATTGCCGGCAACCCCTATAGCTCACTCAAACCCCGAGTCCACACACGGGAGATATGTGGTTGATCCAGTTACTTCCATGGTTAGTAACTTGATTGATAGATTCATTTAACATGAGGATTCTACAGTTGTTTATGCTGTTATTTTATTGGCAATAGACACTTTCTTGTTTTGTACTTTGCCTCCATCTTAATTGAGTATGTTTAAATGATGCATTTTGCTTGTAAGATAAGTTTAGCTAATCAGGCCATCTTCTGTTTCACTTCATTGTTGGGTTGACCGTTTTGTTGTATATTATTAAGATGTTCTCTCAACAGAAAAAAGGGCCTCCACTGCCTATCCACCGCTCACGCTCTGTCCCAGCATTCAACAAAGATGGAAGTCTAAGGCAATTAGGTGTCTTCCGGGTGATTCCAACTCCAAACATGACGCCAACCAGAAATACTATTAATCTTAACGGTTAGAAGTTGTCTGTTTCATTGATATTTAAAACCAACAGATATGAAAGTTTAATTTCTTTGGTTCAATCCATGTAACAAACCCGGTGCCTTATATTAGTGAAATGTTTCAGAAGCAAATGTTGATGGTGCTGAAGATGTTCCGGAAGAAGAAGCTGTATGTAGAATCTGCCTGGTCGAATTAGGAGAAGATTCAGAAGCTTTCAAGATGGAATGTATGTGTAAGGGAGAACTAGCTCTTGCCCACAAAGAATGTGCAATCAAATGGTTCACCATTAAAGGGAACCGAACATGTGACGTGTGCAAGCAAGAAGTTCGGAATCTCCCTGTGACCCTTCTTCGCATGCAGAATTCTCAGGGTAATAGTGGAGCTGGAGATACAGAGGCTTCACACTACAGGCAAGTCAAAGTCAAAACCATACCTCTCGAAAAAATCTCAAAACGTATATTATTGATTGGTTTTCGTCCTCTCAGTGTATGGCAGGATGTTCCAGTTCTTGTTATTGTAAGCATGCTTGCATACTTCTGTTTCCTCGAGCAGCTTCTGGTAAAATTTATTTTGTGAATTTCTGATTCTTACATTTCTTAGTACCAAGCTTTTGCAACATCGTCATGTCCTATTACTATACACAGCTTACGAAAATGAAATCTGGCGCCATTGCAATCTCTTTACCATTCTCTTGCGTTCTTGGTCTTCTTGCCTCCATGACATCGACAACAATGGGTAAGAGATGCACATTTAACGCTTCCACATCAAAATTTTTGCTTCTCAACAGTTCTTTAGAGTACTCAAACTATTATTTTAACTGATCATGTGGTCATCGATGTGCAGTGAAGAAGAAACATGTATGGATTTACGCCTCAATTCAGTTCATTCTTGTTGTTTTCTTCTCTCACATTTTCTTCTCAGTGGTGAGACTTTTTATCAGTTAAAAACAGAACAAGACATCCTGTTTTTTGTTCAAACTCTCAATCTATGATGGTTTCACTTCTGCAGGTTCGCATGCAGCCAGTTGTATCCATTCTTTTAGCCACATTGGTTGGATTTGGACTTACCATGAGCGGTACAACGGGTCTTGTGGAGTTTTTGAAATGGAGGAGAAACCATAGGACAGCTGAATCTCCAAGCAGTAGTCAGGTGGATCAACCACCTGTTCAGACAACGGATCAGAGTATGTCTGGATCAAGAAACTGAAGCCAGAGGTCCTGAATGCTAATCATATGTTCCAGTAGCCGTGAGTTATGTAATCAAATCATTTTGGATTACGTTTTCGGGACATCTAGATGGGGATTCATTTATTTAGAGATGTTAGAACAGATCGGTATTGTGAAGTAAGTAGTGTTAGTTGCTGAGATTAAAGCTTCATTTTTGGGGAGTCTCTCTTGTGTGTGAATGTGAGTGTATATCATCATCTGGTGTGTTTTGAAAGAATAACAAAGAAAGAAAGTTTTGTATTTACAATATTTTTTACTCAATTATACGTCAACATTCAAGCTCTCTCAACAGAAAGACAGAAACAAACAATAACAAACTCACTCACAATTCGCATAAAATCGATAATCAACATCTTATTTTTTCACAGACTTTGGTAACTAAACACAGTCAACACAACACAACACAGTCAAACAAGCAGAAGCACACTCATGCAAAAAGAAAGAAAACTACACAGGACACAAAGAAACGTAGAGAAACAGAAGCCAATGTATGGTGAGTGGCTATCGATGGTAGAGGTCCCGGTCCGCCAAAGTAAAAATGGTTGCCGCATTGTTTGTTTTCCCACTTTTTAATTGTGTAATATTGTGGGTGGGATGCTAGTACCTCAAATTCTTGAACGGGAAGAAGATGAGCGTTTTCCTCGGCTATTTCCAGATTACATACATATGCGGCTTTTCGAATTCTTTCTTTTTCTATCAAATGTATATATACCTAGTAGTAATGGCCCAATTGGCAATTGCTTTCGTTGCTTCGAAAAGCAAAATTTTTTGTAATAGATTTAAATTAAACCAATCATATTTTAGTTTGTTTGTTATGATTGATTCAGTTTAAATCTTTTACAAATATTTTGCTTTTCAAAGTAACGAAAGCAATTGCCAATCAAGGCCATTACTACTACCTATATATATTTGATAGAAAAAGAATAGTACCGTCCACAATTTAAAAACTCTGGGTTAGTTATCCAGATATTTCGCCGGATAAACCTATAAAAATTAAAGTAATTTATTTTTGTTATTTGCATAAAAGAAAAAATATATATGAACTTTTATCAAAATATATATGAACTAGCGAGAGATATGGTCCTTCAGAAGTGGATGACCAAATGCTGGCTGTTCCTCTTTCCTAGTACAATCGAAGATGTCTCCATCTCGACTCTACCATATGCAGAATCATTTGTATACAAAAACGCAATGTCACAACATATACGTGAATAGTAATTTACAGAAAACAAAATGAAATAAAACAAAAGTAAACTCACGTAGATCGTGGAAATTGGAAGTGAGTTTCCAAGTGACATATGGTAGAGAGAGATGAGCAGCACTAACAAACATTGTTAATACGTTATGACTTATGATTCTGAACAGAAAGAAGAAAGTGTGATGAGTGCTGATGAGAGATTGTTAAACTTTTTTTGATAAAACGAGAGATTGTTAAATCTGAACTCTGACTACACCTCCCTTGAATATATAGGTATTTTTCAAATTTGCAAGATTTCTGATTTGGTGTCCAACCTTCTCGAGTGGGAAGATTCGTCCTCATGAGAGTAAGAAAGCCCTTTATTGGCTGTTATCTCGTCCCAATCAATTAGACCAAGTTAAGAGTTTTTAGGTCCCTTTAGCTTTATATTTTATCACATTTCTGACATTACCTATTTACGTTGATCGTTATCACGTTGTTAAAGTAAATTATACTAAACTAAAATCCGTTAAAAAAGATAATTTAAATATTAAAATTCGATTAACGATGATTGCACGATACACGTAAAAACGTTTCTTCTAATTATATATATAACACATAAGATTTTTAAGAATTGCACTCTTTGTTGCCTTGGAAAATATCTCAAAACAAACTCAATAATATTTTCTCACAACAAGATGTCACAACTCAACATCTTATTACATAGAACTCTTAACCTTATCCTAAACATAATAGGAAATTATAGATTATTTAGATAACTGCTAAATAACTAACTAATCCTATTAGTTAGGTAGTCTTCAAGCTTATCTCCAACATTCTCCCCTTTAAGCTTGAAGTGGTTTTTGGTGATGTCTTGAACTCCTATGTATTCTCTCATTTCTTTGAACTTTATCCTTGCAAGTCCTTTAGTAAGAATATCCGCCTTTTGTTCATTACCGGGAACATGATTGACTTCGATTTGCTCATTCTCAACACATTCCCTAATATAGTGATATCTCTTATGTATGTGCTTACTTCGACCATGAAAGACCGGATTCTTAGTAAGAGATATTGCCGATTTGTTGTCTATCAATATCGGAACTCTCCTTCTTTCTTTTCCGGTAACCTCACTTAGTAGCTCTTGAAGCCAAATAGCTTGTTTTGCTGCTTCCGTGGCTGCCATAAACTCGGCTTCACACGATGAGAAGACTACAGTTTCTTGCTTTTGTGAACACCAACTTATTGGACAACCATTGTAGTAAAAAATATGTTCGGTTGTGCTTTTCCCATCATCCAAGTCAACATCGTAACTAGCATCACTAAAACCTTTCAACCCTTCTTTGTTTCCTTGTTGAAACTTGAGACCTTGTGATAGTGTTCCTCGCAAATACCTTAGAATTTTCTTTAGAGCTATTCCATGAGACTCTTTAGGTTCTTGCATGTATCTACTCAAGACTCCAACATTAAATGCTAAATCCGGCCGTGTATGAATCAAGTATCGGAGGCAACCAATAAGTTTTCGATATTCTTTCTCATTTATGCTCTTTTCATCTCGAGACTTTGAAAACTTAGCACCTGATTCCATTGGTATATGACAAGCATTACACTCAAGCATTCTTGCCTCTTCAAGTATTTTTGTAGCATATCTCTCTTGTTTTAATGTGATATAACCTTCCTCTTGTATCACTTCTATCCCAAGATAATAAGTAAGCTTTCCAAGATCACTCATCTCAAATTGACTTGACATACTTCTCTTGAAATCGTTGATCATCTCTTGACTCGAACCGGTGACTAGTAAATCATCTACATAAACCGCAACAAGTAGAAGATGTTCTTGTTCTTCTTTTCGATACAAGGAAGCCTCTTTAGTACATCTCATGAACTTCAGTTCCTTAAGTATCTTGTTTAATTTGTTGTTCCATGCTCTTGGAGCTTGCTTTAAGCCATAAAAAGTCTTGTTTAACTTGTAAACTTTGCTTTCGTTTCCTTTAACCACAAAGCCTTCCGGTTGAGATACATAGACTTCTTCTTTTAATTCTCCATGTAGAAACGCTGTTTTAACATCAAGATGTATCTCCCAACCATTTGAAGCAGCTAGAGCAATAATGAATTTTATAGTTTCGATTCTTGCAACCGGAACAAAAACTTATTCGAAATCTATACCAAATCGTTGGACATATCCTTTAGCTACTAACCTTGCTTTGTACTTGTTTATATTCCCATCCGAATTTCTTTTCACCTTGAATACCCACTTAAGTCCAATTGGTTTTGCTCCAATAGGTAGATCAACAAGATCACATGTCTTGTTTTTATTAATCGATTTGATTTCATCCTCACAAGCATTCATCCAAACTTGTGATTCACTAGCCTCGTTATAATCCCACAGTTCTTCATTGATTACTAACAGAAAGCGACTACTTTCATACTCACAAAGTAACACAAAATCATTCAAGTAACTTGGCTGTCGTGTTTCTCGAGTTGACCTATGAAGTGGAGATTCTTCGATTTCTTGATTTCTCCTTCTTTGTTGATCTCCTCTTGTTCTAAACTTTCATCTTTCAAGATGAAATGGCTAGCCTTTATTGTTATATCCTGGGTTTTATCAGCATCTTTTCCTTCTAAGACACTCCACTTCCATCCTTTACTTCCATCGAAAGTTATATCTCGACTAACGACAATCTTTTGATTTGTAGGATCAAGAAGTCGATAAGCTTTGGAGCCTGGTTCCGTCCCAATACCAGTTAACAAGAAGAAAAAAGTTTTATTTGCCCAACCCATAAGAATATAAAACCAAAAGAAAAGCCCATAAGAATAGCTCTATATAGATATCAGCTTGTAAATACATCATCTTCTTTTATTCTATTAAACTATTCACGTAGTTTTTCTTTTGATAATTGGTTTTTATCATATTCATGTAGTGGAAATTGTAAGATTCTCAAAATGATTTATATTATAGTAAGATATCCTTTACATTTTTTACGTATATACATAACTGTTTCTTTTTGGTAGATTCAGATATATGATTAATTTTTCATGTACATTTTCTTGAAGAAAGTGAGAATTTCTCCAATAAAAAAAAATCTAAAATTGAGACGTATAACAAGACTTTTATGATTTTAACAAATAAAAATAAAATAAAACTAATTATTATTTTGTATAGATTCGATTTATTTCAGTGTTTACTCCATTGATAAGTTTCAATATCAATTTTTCTGTACTTACTTTCTATATTCCAAATTATATATATTGTGAGTTCTATAAATAATCAAGTTGAATAACGTTTAATTAGAATAACTTTTTATATATTTAATTTATTTTGCCATTCTTTGTAATCTTTTCGTGTAACTAAATCAATTATATTCAATCCAATTGTTAACCAAAATAATCAATTTTACTTGACATGGAATAAATTGTCTTTGACCTAACTCACAAGTGTTAATCTTGAAAACTACAGTATATAACAAATATTAATATCTAAACTAGTTATGATATATATATACAAATTGATCTTTTTTTCTATTGAAATATATTGAAATTTTTCTACTAACTACTATGTTACTAAATAGTCTTTTTACCGTGTATATATATATACACACTAGATGTTGATCCGCGCGTAGCACATAAGGGGTTTAAATTCTATTTTAAAAAACTAATTTCATGCAATTGAAATTAACAGAATACAAAATTTAATCTAAAAGTTTTAACTAATTTTGGGCTAATAAGCTCGATTTTGCATTGGGCTATCACTAAAAAATTAATTCTAAGACAAAGCCCATAGCAATTTAAATTTTATACTATGAGTTGAGTCTTAACAAACAACAATTCAGCTTACAAAAGATTTAATTCCTAAGTTATAGTTCATTTTATAAATTAAACATATACATAAATACAATTGTATACACAAATCATTTATTGTTAATAATATCAATGCTAGTGAGAAATCCTATTTTTCTGAGCATAAAAAAAATAACACTAATTTTTCTTATCCAAATGCGGGTAAATCTAAAAAAAGGAGTTAATCATCTTCATTCTTCAAGTGATAAATACAATATGAAAAAGATCATTTATATTTTAGTGTAATTTATGATATCTTAAATTAGAATTTTTTTAATAGTGTTATGATATATTGACAACATCTCACATTTTTGTAAAAAAAGATAGGTACCATACCAATATTTTTGGTGTTAGGTACAATTGAATATTATGTCAAGAAGAACAAAATAATCCATTTATGATATGTAATTTTCTAAATTTGGAATAAGATATATGCTAATTCGAACAAAATTCATGTATTGATTGACATGTTATACATACAGTTTTAGTTTTTCTTCATTTTTTTACTTTTTGGGCTAAACTACTTAAAATTATAATTTAATAATATAATCAATTTTGAGATTCTAAATCACGTTACCCATTAAGGCCTTTGCGATAATGGGCTTAAAAATTATTGTTACCAAAATGAATATAACCCGAAGTAAAAAAAGGGCAAATTAAGACCTTAAATGTTTTATGGTTGGGTGAATAAATGTTTTTATATATTACGGAGAAAGACAAAACGACGTTTGGTTCTTCAACGGAGAAATTTGGGAAAAACAAACAGTTGCAAGTCGCCAATTCAGTAAGTATTTGTTCTTTAACTTTTGGTAATGAACAGTTGCTTTCTATTTACTAAAATCGGACTGTTTTTTTTTTTGATTATGTTATTAGAGATTGATAACCAATTTTGTTCGAATCCATCTGTAAAAAAGACAAAGTTATCGAGTCTAAAATCACGTTAGGGTTAGTGTATTTTTCGTAACTTAAAATTTGGCCAAAATTTACCTTTTTAACGAATAGAAATCCGTAGTAGTTTTCACAAGACAAATTCAGGGTTTGTTCTTTCATATAATTTCTACTTCGAGTTAAATCATTTGTTTGTCCGAATAAAGTTATAGGAATTTTTTTTACAGGAATTGATTTTTATAGAAATTGGTTTTCATAGTACGCTTTATATAAATGCATATTGTTGATCTAATTAAATTGTTATGATAAAGAAGTTTATGGTGCCAAAAATTGAAAATATAAGTTAATAATCTTTTGATTATTTTTGTCATATAGGTAAACAATTGAGAAAATGGTTTCTTTACAAAAAGAATGTTTTAGTTGAAGTAGTCCGAAATGCAGCAAAATGTGATTTCAGAGCTCTTGGACCATTTCTACTAAATGGACGCGAAGGCAGAGAAGCATGATATGAAGATAAAATGTTAGTGGAAGTTAACTCAAAAGAATTCATCATATCAGCCTCAAAAGTAAATATAGGTACTATCTACAAGCCTATCTTTGAGAGATGTTTGAATGTAGGGAAAAGAACAGCTCAATACTTGGAAGGATTGAGAATTGCAATCAAATTTGGTCCATGTGAAAACAGTATTGCTCTGATGTGTAAGACTGAAGAACATGTTAAATGCACCAAGTTTGCAGTTGGTGTGTTCTCCATATGCTCAAGAAAGTATGAGGAAGGTAAAAGAAAGCTCGAAGAAATAAGGGATGACATCAAACACCGGGATCTAATCGGTCGATTAGGAGAGAGATTTATGCGACAACTTTATGAGAAGCATTTTTTGAAAAATCTGGTCGATTATGAGTTAGATATTGATTTAGCTTTGAAAGCACATTGTTTTGTAGGAGTATATAAAGTTATTTTTTGACTTCAAATCTTTGGCACTAATATTATATATTGAAATAGAAATATTCTTTATAATTAAAGAACTTTAACTATTTACTATTATTCTTAGAAAGCACATTATATTAACAATTTACTATTTTGTTATTGAAATATGAAATTTACTATTTCAATTACGGAAGAAACTATTAATAATTAGTACAAAAATGACTAAACGAAAGTAAATAATGATGGTCTAAAAGTTGTACCCACGTAGCAAAATATTAACTTCCTAATCCCATAAACAAATCTCATAAACAACATATATGTTCATGTCATTATCAAGACCGTAGCAATGCCAAACACTGTTATGCTTTAAGAAGTTGGTGGTTTGACCATCACAATTACACTTATCCTTTATATAAGATCTTCTTAACTCTGAACGTACACCATACGGATAGCTCCTGATGTCTCTGTCAATTCGAACCTGAAGTTTTTCAAGGCTTTGTATTGTTTTGACATCTTGGGCATTAACAAAGAAGACAAAAATTTCAAAACCTTATGTTTTTTTTTAACTCTACCACATAAGAGAATCACACCATACAAATAAACTGTCTCACGATAATTTCTTTGATAAGCTCAACGAAGCAATATTCGTCATTCTTTTTTTTGGTGGTCATAAAAATAGAAGATTATGCCTAATTGATACAAAGCTTGAGGATTATCAACTTCAGCTAACCTGTAATAGCGACTGTAGTACTGTTGTGGACTATTCCAAAATGGATAGATCTCTTCTTCATCAAGAGATACTCGATACAAAATGTAAGGTTCGTCGCATATAGCCTTAAAACTTCTTGCACACTATTCTAAGATTAAGAATAGCTGTTGGAGAAGAAACAAGACATAAAGAGGCTATTGTAATAAGGATATCATCGGCCAAAAGAATAAGCGAAATCATAACTTTTGTAAGAATTTTTCTTTGCGTATGAATATCAAACCAAAACAAAACAATAAGATTGAAAGATGTGAAAGTTATGTGTATTTATAAATAAAAAAAGAGTTTAACCTAGAATATGTCGTTCTAAGTTATTGGGGTCGGTGTGAACAATAATTAACCACAACTAACTAATTAGGAAAATTTGCTTATTTTTAGAACGGAAATCGCATATACCAAATCTATTCAAATAATATTTATTCAAGTAAATATAATAGATAAACATACTAAATTATATAAATAGTAAATTAAAAAAAATAGAGAAAACATATCGAAATTTTAATATGATGACTTATGCGCACTAACCACGTATCAAAAGTCCGACTTCGTAATCGCATAAGCAAAAAGTATAAAACTGAAGGCGTTAAAAGAATGATTATCTATCTTCTGTATCCAAGTATGAATAGTCTGACTTCATGATCCCATAAACAAATCTGATAGATAGACGATGAATTCATGTCGTTATCGACACCATAACGATGCCAAAAATCGTTTTACTTAACGAACTTGGTAGTTTGCCCATCACAAATACACTTGTCTTTGACGTAAGACAATTTTAACTCTAAGCATACTTGATATAGATTAGGCCTCATATATCTATCAATTCGAAACCGTATAGTTTCAAGGTCCTCTAATGTTTTTTACATTTTGGGCGCAATCAAAGAAGATAATATTTGCAAACCTTATGTTTTTTGACACCCCCAATGCACATGAGAATAATACCATAAATATATATGGCATCACTGAAATTTTCTCAAGATGCCCCACCAAGAAATATTAGTCCTTCATCTTTATGTTGGCATATTATTCCTAAATGATACAAAGCTTCAGGATTTCCATGTTGAGCTAACATTCTATATCTTCTATAGAAAATATCAGGACCGAGACAATACGGATATAACTCTTTTTCCCTGAGAGATAGTCGTTTAAGAATTTGACGTTTATTCTCATTACATACAACATTAAACCTCTTGGATACTAATATGAGGCTAAGAATAGTTTTTAAAGAAGAAGAAGCACAATAAGAAGCTATTATGGCAAAATATCATCCGGCAAAAACATAATAGAAGCCAAGAGGTTTATGTTTATGAAGAAAGCAATGAAATCTACGTCTATATATAAGTATGAAGTAAGGTTTTAACCTAGATGAATTAGGGCTGTAACCTAGATATTTTTCTATATTCTACATATTTAAAATTGTTCACATAAAGAATAATAGTTAGAGTCATCGAAAAAAATTAGGAAATTAACTTACCTCGAAGATACGCATTTACTTATCTACTTTTACTGTCTTAGGAATTTAATTACGAATACAATACTAATAAAAAATGAGCATATTATATCTCCTAACATTATATCTCTTAACATTTGTTTTTTTTTTGGGTGAAATTTTTTCTTTATAATGTTTCTGTATGAACTCAAGTATTTATTAATTCAAAATTGTCGTATTTAAAAATAAATTTATCGTTTATTAGATTTTTAACTACATTGAATATTTGAATAGAGCAAAGAATATCAATGTAATTCCTGTAAAACTACATTGAATTAATTGGGAAAAGTCTCAATAATTAAAGTATAATACGTAATAAATAAATTTAAATGATAGAAAACTAAAAATAAGGATTAATGTCATTAATAAACTTCAATAGAATTGAAAAACAGAAAAATTTTAAATAAGCAAAGACATTTCCACATGATGTTTCTTGTTTGGCGTAGGATGATCGTCCTTATCAGAAGCTATGCTATCTTCTATACGTTTGCAAAGATTATAACTAACAGAACCAACACACTGAGAGGAATCATGGGTAGTAGTACGTGGATAAAGATTGTCCTAAATAAAGAATAAAAATACATTTAAACAAAAGATTTGAATTAATTATGTCATATATGAAAGAATCAGACGCCAAAAGAAAGTGAAAATATTACCATGTTGATAGAAGCAGCACTCTCACAATCTTTTATACCATACTCATTTTCATCATCAGAATAAACTATTCTGTTTAAGCTAGATACTTTGAACATATCGTTACCGTTTTGGAAATTATCCTTTTCAACACTAACCAAAAATTCGAATATTTTTCCAATCAAATTTATGATAGGGAAAGGAAGATTTGTAAAATCTTGAAATATAACAAAACACAATTACATATTTAATATAGTAGCTAGACAAGACCAATATCGAACACAAAGTATAATCAAAATATTGAAAATACCTCATCCCAAGAACCATTCAAGAGCCGAGATGCACTTATATTCAATATTTCCATTGTAGCATCATCCAACAACATACACTTTGTTTCGCTCGTACTATCTGTTACACACTAGTGAAGCTTGTACCTGAAACAATAAATTTAATACCAACAAATATATATTTATACTATATCGATTTAACAACTAAATACGAACAAAAAAATTAATAAATCTGACCAAAACAAAATGAATAATTCTACCTTGGAGTTACGACTGTTGTTTGTTCGTTGCATCTCCCTCACCAATTTTTTTTTTGTCACTAGCTTTAGGTTTTGCTGCATCCTCTTGTTTAGGAACAATGTATACCTCTTTATTGCATTTTTGACAACTAAAGAAATACCAATCCCAATGAGTGTCTATCTCATAAACACTGCCAATGTTCTTACATTGGGCAACCTATTTTACAAACGAAATTGTAGAATAATATAAGAACATTATATACTGAACAGGAAACATAAATATTGAATAATAGTCATAGTAATTAAAATAATAATCTATAATAAATAATAAATAATGGTAATATTGGAAAAAATAAAAATAAAAGTAAAAAATAACCTCTCGTATCTTGATGGGTGTGCATTTTGTGGGTTTACTAAGGCACAATCAATTAAATTTATAACAACAAATGCTTACACAATCATTATTGTTAAGCACTTGAGGATCGAACCCAAAAGAGTAAGAGGTTGCACAATAGGGATGTAAGATTCTTGGCTAATCTAGAGCGATGATGATGAGAAGTGAGCAAGCAAACAAGAACTAAA
>OVAX01000712.1:0-67264 GCA_900406405.1 Lepidium africanum | reverse complement strand
GTTCTCGTTATTCTCTTCAACATTCTCATAAAATCTCTTCTACACTTCCGCAAAACTAACAAGACGTAGGTCACTAAGAAAATATATTAGATATTAATAGCCACTAATAGCGTTAACATAATAAAATTGAATTTGCAAACATTTGTCATATTTAATATTTATATAAAATTCATTTACGTTGTATCTCTGAGCTCTGTTTCTAGATTCTTTTTTGGTATTCACGATTTTTATTTCACCAACATTCGTCATGTGGCCAAAAATATTTACATAACCCAATGAAAGTAATTTTGTAGTTTCCCCTATTGATTTACTTAATGAAATTATTTTAATGGTTATACATTCTCCTATCAAAATATATTTTTGAAATTTTTGAATTTGTGGGTTTTTGATGGTTGCTTAACTAAGAGTACCTTGCAAAAAAAACATTACTATAATTAAATAATACTTCCATAATAATTTTGTGGTCAATTTGAGTCAAGTAAAATTGAAAACTTACCCATTGATTTCAATTGTGTCTCTATCATAAATAGTGTGTTAATGAACCATTTTTGAAAAAAGAAATTCAATATGGTTGGCGGGACATATTATTTATAGATAGGTTATGTGATAGTTTATTATGGTTATTTATAATAAATTAAATATATTTATTAATTTATGCAGATAATTTGGGATGGCATTCCAAATTTTATGGACTTTACAAGTTTGTTTTGTATTATCTAAATTTGTAGGGAGGTCCATTGTATTCTTAATTTGATTTTTGTAAATAGTTAAACTTTAATAGAAATTAGGTTCAAGTAGCACCATAAATTTTGTAGCGTAGCATATTATTATAAACTAAATCTTGTAAAATATAATATTACATTATTAACTAAATTTTTTAGAATGCAATACTCAAAAATTATCGAGAAAGTAGGTATTGTTTATCATAAATTAATTAATTGTAAAGACCCAAATTTTTTATCTAAAAATTGTTGGTGATCCATTAATAAATTAGGTTAAATATTTGTTAGGATTTTGTAATGTCATTTTTTATGATATCTTACAAATTCAGGTTATATTTTGTAATTTTTAGTATTTGCATCTTATAATATAATAGACTACAACAAATTAAAAATTTTAATGAAAAATAATATTGTATAAATTTGACTTGATTTCCATTAATTTTTTTTTGTCAACTTTACTCTTATAATTGGATCGACAAAGCGCGATCCATAGTCAAAACTCATATTCTAAAATCTCTTTTTTTTCTTTCCTTTGCATCAGGAAAGAATCGAATTTTGGTGTCTAAGAAAAGCTAAAATGGTTACTACCAAACCACACGTCTCTTAGTTACTATAAACTATATGAAAATTTCACACAGACACATATATAAACTGAAGTCCCGATTGACAATTGATTTAGTTACTTTGTAAAGCAAAAATCAAAGCAATTGTCAATCCGAACCTTAATGAAAACAAATGTAAACCATATTAGATATCATCATCTTTAAATTCAAGTACCCAAATCAAAATTTCAGAGAGAATATGTGTGAGTTCTCACCAGATGAGAGTTACCATCCGATTCCCGGTAACTTTTTGGAGATCCGTATCCGATAACTTATTTTGGAGCTTGATCGGATTTTTGTTTTATATGTTCATCTAGTTTTGTTTCTTAGATTTTCAACTTTTTTGGCTGTTTCTTAAGATTTTTAGATTGTCTTTGGTCTTTTCCTCTTTTGTCTTCACTTACTTTTAGTTTCAACTCCGTCTCTATCTAGTTACTCTTTGCTTTTTAAATTTTATGTTTGAAGTTTCTATTGGGTTTTCACGGTGTGGCTTCACCGTCAATAAACTCCGGTTAACTCCGGCTTTCCTTCCTCTCATGGTGAATTTCTCGTTTTTCGTTCCAAAATCAGTCCTCTTTACTCCGATTTAGTTCGGATTTGTTAGGATACAGCACAAACTACATCCATAGTTGCTGAATCTTTTATGTCTCTGCCGTTTACCCAATTTTCTGAGTTGTTAATCTCTGCTAGTCGGAGTTTCTCGGGTTGGTGGTTGCAGTAAGATCTTCAATGTCGGGTTTATTCAAAATTCAACTGTCATGATGGTTAGTGTGGAAATTTACAATTTAGACGAAGCGAAGTGCGGAAGTTGCGAACTCCAGCTACTGTTCAATGACTCCGGCGGTTGCATGCTGGTATGCTAGCTGAGACGACGCGTGGAGGATAAGAGACAGGTTGGACTATACATTGATGAACACGTGGCTTTTGCTAGCTCATATGAGGAAGATCTAGAATCTGGTTTGGGCTAATTGGGCTACTGTTTTATATTTTGACATGTCTGTCATATGTTGTAACATAACATATGGGCTTTGAATCCTTTTGTCAAACTCTGTAATAATCTTTAATCGATAAAATGCGCCTACTGGGCTTTGACGGCAAAAAAAAAAAAAATTCAAATATCTTATCTTTAGGCCATCTTGACTCGAATTTTGTATATAAAATAGTTCATCAAATATTATAATTCAAAACAGTCCAAAACCTGTCCTCACGATAGTGTGCATTCAATGTAATAATATGTGACAACACAAAGAAAAATAAACATATGTTTTCTGTAGTAATTGTTCTTAGATTTGGATATTAAATTATTAAGATGAGATCACAAAGTTAAGTCATAAGGAACATAGAAAAATGTATAGCTGTTACATTTTACTTGATGTTTTAGGATTTTTTATTTGTGTCATATTAGTTGATGTTTTAGGATTTTTTATTTGTGTCATATTAGTTGATGTTTTAGGATTTCTATGTAACATTTATTGTCATTTTAGTGTTTTTGACCATTTGAATTCTGCAGATTAATTTATAATTGGTTAGATTATTTTGGAATTTGTGATAAAACATGTTTTATTTAGATAAAATACAAAATTTAATGATTTTTTAATCTGTGTGAAAAAACCTAAAATATCAAATATAGTGAAACGGAGGGAGTAGCATTGAAACAAATAGTTTTAAATGCCAACTAACTTAAGTCAACTGTGTATTAATATTCAAAAATAAATCTCAACTGTGTATTGTGAAAAAACCACAATAAAAAAAGTGACAATACATCATGTGACAGTGAAACAAACATAAGCCATATTAAACCGAACAATAAATAACAACATATGATAGTTACTACTTGTACTTCCCAATCAAGGCTTATAAATCATTTCGATTCAGAAAATATGCCCTTCCAATAGCCCAATTTATGACTCCATCTTGAAAATCTTTGGACAAGAGCATTAAAATTCGTTGGTCCATTACATATCTATTTTAAGGGATATAAAATTGGTGTAGTAATACTTGTAAGCACGGTCCGGAAACAATCTACTAGTGCAATTTGGAAAAGTCGTGCTCTCAACTTTGGTTACACTCTAATTATATTTTTATATCATTTAAATAATATATAGAGTATGTGACAACAAAAAAATAAAATATAGAGTGATGAAAAGTCGTGCTTTGAATTTACGTATCTATTTGTTTCTTTAAGAACATGACCTCAGTGGATGGCTAAGTAGGATTAAATATACGAAAAAATTGAATACTTTACTCGAACTTTTCTAATAAACCCAAAAATGTAAATATTATTGGTTGTAAAAATAAGAAAAATCTAAAAAGTTACTCCATTATCTTTTGTGTAAGGTAGATTTTAGTTTGTTTTGATTTTCCACTAAAATTTTTTTTAAAAAAAATAAGCAGAAAAAAGGTCGTCTTGGAACTTATGATTTTACGAATCTTTTTGACTTTTTATGCATCTATCCATATATACGGATGGATCTTCGATTTCATGCTAGTGATGTGTAAGAAGTGACGCATCGATTTTCCCAAAATCTCTCTGAGAATCAGAGAGTGAAAAGTCAGCCATCTTTTCTCCTGCCAATGAGTTCATCAAATTCCGTTGACGCCTTTCTGCAAATTTCCGGCGGAGTTCTTTCTCTTTGACTCCGAGGTTCGTTTTCTCCTTTTTGTTTTGCGTTTTATCACAAAGCGAGAGAAGCAATCTCTAGCAGTGAGAATCTTAATCGAATCGATTTCGTGCTTCTTACGCGATTTTCGCGGGTTACTGATTTTTGTAGAGGAGAAAGCATTTTCGCGGGTTTAGGATTGTTGCAGATTTTTTCTGGGGATAGAAAGTTGGAGGTTATCAGCTTCTATTGGTGATTATTTTGCCTACTGGGTTTCATGAGAATCTATGCTTTTATCCTTTTTTAATCAAAAGGAGTTACGTTATTGGTGCTTGTCTCTGTTCTTCCTTTTTTGGGTTAAAACTTTTTCTCCACTAAAATAATTGAAAGCTTGTTCCACCTTTTTTCTTTCCTCGAGAAATCTATCCACATCGTTTTCTTTTATTTTGTTCTCATTGAGTTCATAACAACATAATAATCGGTATCTTTTTCTGTTTCCGACGCTCGATTATTTAATACTTCTGTGGTCTTCTATTCAAACAACATTTGTGTTTCAGTTGCTTAATTACTTTTTTATTTCTTTTGGCAGATTAGAGGATTGTTCGTTACTTGTGATTTTTAGTGTTTGAAGTGATAAACGTGGAAGCTGGGTGTATTTTTTTATTTGAGGTAGAAGATGGGTATTGAGCCGTTAGATTGGTACTGTAAGCCGGTGTCGAATGGTGTGTGGACAAAAGCAGTGGATTATGCATTTGGTGCATACACGCCTTGTGCTGTCGACTCTTTTGTGCTTGGTATCTCTCACCTGGTTCTGTTGATTCTGTGTCTTTACCGGTTATGGCTCACTGCAAAGGATCACAAAGTGCAAAAGTTCTGCTTGAGGTCAAATTGGTATAGCTATCTCCTTGCTCTCTTGGCTGCGTATGGTACTGCTGAGCCTTTGTTTAGATTGGTCATGAGAATCTCAGTCTTGGATTTGGATGGAGCTGGATTTCCTCCGTATGAGGTGCTTATTCACTTGCCTTTTCCCACGCTTTGCTTTTTGCTGTTGTTGTTCTGTATAGTTTGCCTGAAAGATGCTCTTATTTTGTGATTTCTTTTGGCAGGCGTTCATGTTGGTACTTGAAGCTTTTGCTTGGGGTTCTATTTTGGTTATGACTGTTGTTGAAACTAAAACATATATCCATGAACTTCGTTGGTATGTCAGATTTGCTGTCATCTATGCTCTCGTGGGAGACATGGTTTTGATAAATCTTGTTCTTTCAGTCAAGGAGTACTACGGCAGGTTGGTAAATTTTCAATCTACATGGTTTACGCAAATTCATTGCCTAGGTCGTCTAACAGGATGAACTTAGATATGCTTCATGTTTTGTTGTTTGCAGTTTTGAACTATATCTTTACATAAGCGAGGTGGCAGCTCAGGTTTGCACATTTAGACTTGCTACATTTTGCAAACTTCTCTTTACCCTTTGATGATACAACTGTCTTTTAATAATGACTTAGAGGGCGGTTTTTTGATCCAGGTTGCATTTGGAATTCTCTTGTTTGTGTATTTCCCTAATTTGGATCCTTACCCTGGTTACACACCAGTGCCAACTGAAACCACGGAGGATCATGAGTATGAGGTGCTTCCTGGAGGAGAACAAATATGTCCTGAGAGGCATGCAAATCTATTTGACAGTATGTCTCTCTACATACTTCTCATTCCCGCTGTGTGGATTTGGTTATGTATATGCTTTCTTTGTAAATTGTGAGAATCACCACATCATCTCTGATTTAGGGTCTACACTTACTATCTATCTGAGTTGGTACATGTATTTCACCGTATCTGTATATTTCTTATGGAAGGGTAACTGGTCATTAAAAATGTTTCTGCATTTTACACAGTGAGTTGTCTATAATCTCTTCATTTTCTTCTTGAGTTATTGTCCAGTTCTCCCTAGCAATGAACTTATAAAAAGTGGATATTGACTGTGAGACTGAAGATATTGCTTAGTGATCACCAGTTTGACTAAGCGGCAACATCTATGTAGTAGATTCTTCAACATTTGTTGAACCCTGACTATTATGTACCTTTTTCCAATATCTCTTTACCCCACAGGAATCTTCTTCTCATGGTTGAATCCGGTGATGACTCTGGGATCAAAACGGCCTCTCACCGAGAAGGATATATGGCATTTGGATACTTGGGATAAAACTGAAACTCTCATAACGAGGTTCTTTTTTTTTTGTTTTAATGTATTTATAAAACTGTTTTCAGACAGTCTTTGACTGGGATGGGTGTGTTACATAATTTTATCTCATATTTTAGCTTCCAGAGGGCCTGGGATAAAGAACTAGAAAAGCCCAAACCGTGGCTCTTGAGAGCACTGAACAACAGCCTTGGGGGAAGGTAAAGAGAATCATCTTTGCAGCCATGTGTTCTCATCTCTTTGGAATGTGGACCGATTGTTTGGGCTTTGACATGATGTGTGATTTGTAAAGGGATCATTGGCTTGTAATAGTATATGCATTATGAATCAGTAGAAGATGAGAAACTTGTTATGGCTCTGGGTTCAATTATGTTGTGATGCATGTGGAGTTGAATAACAGAGGGGTTACTTTTCTGGTCATAATCTGCTGTAAATATTATTTTATCCTTCTGGACTGTTTGTCTTATGGAAACTTGTTTCTGCATTTTTGTAGGTTTTGGTGGGGTGGATTCTGGAAGGTACTTTTGTTTCTCTTTCTTGCATTTTTTTTCTTCATGTTGCTGAAACAGTCTTTCCTTATCAATTTGACCTTGGAGGCCTTATGTTTCCTACATGGTATGTTTTGTAATTGGTTAATCAAATGGTTTGACCTTTTAATCGAAATTGTACCATAGATTGGGAATGACTGTTCACAATTCGTGGGGCCTCTCCTACTGAATGAACTCTTAAAGGTTTGTTCCTTTCCCTTCTTTTCCCACAGTGCACGTTTTCTTGAACCTATTAAACACAATGCTTTGTGATCTTCCATTTACATGGATCTCTGAGATGGATTTAATTTCCAACTGGCTATAATTGGTGTTTAAATGTTCTTGGTAGATTCATAATCCTGATCCTTTGGATATTATGTTCTGACGATATCTGACAATGTGGTCTTAAAACTTTCTGCAGTCAATGCAACTCAATGAACCAGCGTGGATAGGTTACATCTATGCACTCTCAATCTTTGTTGGAGTGGTATGCAACAAATTCCTTTTACATTGCTGGTTTTTTTTTATCCTGCATGGACTGCAAAGAATAAATCTTTCTGTTGTCAATTACCTTTGGAGTGATATGAAATAAAATCTCTTGTACTTGCTAGGACTTCATGGTATTCTTAATTTAGAGTAGATGCTACGGATTATAGCACCAGTTTTACCTTTTAGAACTGGGTGTAATCTTTATCTAATTCGATCGTTCTAGAAATAGCCTAATCTAATTTCGGAGTTAGTTGTTTTTGTATTCTTATTACTTTTGCATGTTGAAGGTGGTTTATTTCATGTAGTTCAGGGTGTGACTTTAACTAAGGACTCTTCCAGCGCTTGATGTTGTTGTTATTGACATTTTCAGGTATTGGGGGTTCTATGCGAAGCTCAATATTTCCAAAATGTGATGCGTGTTGGTTACCGGCTAAGGTCAACTCTGGTATGATGATGTTTCACATCAGTTTTTTTTTTTGCCACTTATTTTCTTTTGGTTCTGCCTCTCATGTTTTGATGCCCTGTGCTGATATTTCTGTTGAAAGCTATAGTAAAGGCTTTAAGATTGCTTCTTTCTGCTGATGACTTCCTCCCTTTATAGATTGCTGCTGTGTTCCGAAAATCGCTGAGGCTAACTAATGAGGGCCGGAAGAAGTTTCAAACAGGAAAAATAACAAACTTAATGACGACTGATGCTGAGTCGCTGCAGGTTTATATCTATGTTACCTTTTCCTTCTTTCGCTTTGTCTGTTTCTCAGTATTAATTTCTACGTCATGGTTGTATTTTACCTCAAAATATGAGTCTAAAATGCAGCTTACCAAGATTATATATTTCCTGCTAGTAATGACTAAATCTGAAAGCTGATTTTAAATTCAATTGAGATTTCATTTTCAACATCCATATTTTTTGTTGCGGTGGGGGAGTTGGATCTTCCTTTGATAGCCAATAAACCTTCAATGTCCATGATACGTAGAAAAAAGTTTTCTTTGGACAGTGCTTTTTATTTAAGCTTTGGCTTGAAATTAATAGTGTTTATCCAGCTGATAGCTGTTCTTTTTTCTAAAGTTTCTTCTGTCTGTCACAGCAAATCTGCCAATCACTTCATACCATGTGGTCGGCGCCATTTCGTATAATTGTAGCGCTGGTTCTCCTCTACCAACAATTGGGTGTTGCCGCGATCATTGGTGCATTATTTCTTGTCCTTATGTTCCCTATACAGGTCTGTATACCTGTAATATTTCGTGCACTTTTTTCTTGGTTGTATTGCTTTTGAATGCTTAATTTCTCATTGTTTCCCAATTGCTCCGCCTCTCTTGTTATCAACTTCATTTGTTTTTCAGTTCAATGACAATGCTTCATGTTCTTGTTTTGTTTTGTTTTGTTTTGTTGAAACAGACTGTTATTATAAGCAAAACACAGAAGTTAACAAAGGAAGGATTGCAGCGTACTGACAAGAGAATTGGCCTAATGAATGAGGTCTTAGCTGCAATGGACACAGTGAAGTATGATACCTTTGAAAGACTGCAACTTGATATATATTTTTTGCATAGTTGGAAGTTTGAGGCAATGCTTAACTCACTAATCCAAATACTGTAGATGTTATGCTTGGGAAAACAGTTTTCAGTCCAAGGTTCAAACTGTACGTGATGATGAATTATCTTGGTTCCGGAAAGCACAACTCCTGTCAGCGGTATGGCTTGAGTGCAGTGACTGTTATATTACTTGCAGCTCTAGACTGTATGCCTGGTGTGTATAATTGTCTTGGTCTTTTACTTGTTTGTAACTCAGCCTAAAAGCATTGTTGTATACAAGGAAAAGTCCAAGCTGCTTGTCAAATTAATTACCTTTGTCCATATTTGAATTGGTACCCTTCACGATATGTTTAGGGCATTTGCGGTACTTTCTTGTAGTTCACTGAGCAGTGGTTTAATTGTTGCGGCCATGCTTAGCATCATTCATGCAGGATCTTTACCATATATTGCACTAATGTATAGCGATTTTCTCTTTTCAAAGTAAATTTCTGACTCATTCTTGGTCTTCTATTTTTTCTGCAGTTCAATATGTTCATACTAAACAGCATTCCTGTCTTTGTGACTGTTGTTTCATTTGGTGTGTTCTCATTGCTTGGAGGAGATCTGACACCTGCAAGAGCGTTTACGTCAATTTCTTTATTTTCTGTGCTTCGCTTCCCTTTATTCATGCTTCCAAACATTATAACTCAGGTAATTTCCTTTAAATGTCTCGTGCGCCATGTGATCATGTCTGGTACTTAAATTCATGGCATCAGTTGTAAAGATTGTTCCCATTGTTCTTTTTATTTTCCATCTCTATCATTTTTCTAGACCTGTTATTTTCATAACTTTTTTTGCAGATGCTGACCAGGCTTTACTTTTGTAGGCTGTAAATGCTCAAGTTTCCTTAAACCGTTTGGAGGAGGTACTATCAAACGAAGAGAGAGTTCTGTTACCAAATCCTCCCATAGAACCTGGACAGCCAGCTATCTCAATTAGAAATGGATACTTCTCATGGGATTCAAAGGTATGCTTTGTCTGTTTGATCTTTCATTACTCTTCTGTCATTACATATTATAATTGAAGTAAAAGAAATGAGCCAGAAGTATACATATGTAGGCGGATAGGCCAACCTTGTCAAATATCAACGTGGATATACCTATTGGTAGTCTAGTTGCGGTAGTTGGCAGTACAGGAGAAGGAAAAACCTCCCTGATATCCGCTATGCTTGGGGAACTTCCTGCAACATCTGATGCGAGAGTTACTCTGAGAGGATCAGTCGCCTATGTTCCACAAGTTTCATGGATCTTTAATGCAACAGTAAGTTCCTATAAATATGTGCTTCTGAATTTATAGTATGGTTTTCATTGCGAAGTTCTCAAATCTCCTCTTGGCATAATACTAATTTTGTTGTGTTATATGGTTTCTATATAATACTATGTGCTTTGGATATGTTCACATGCAGATTCTAGATAGTTTCACCAATTTTTGTCTTCAGCGATTCTTAACTGATGATTGTAATGTGCATTGTGTAGGTACGTGACAATATATTGTTTGGTGCTCCTTTTGACCAAGAAAAATATGAAAGGGTGATTGATGTGACAGCACTGAAGCATGATCTTGAGTTACTACCGGTAAGTTTTGTGGCAAAGTCTGTTGCAATATGCAACTGGAGATTTCTTTAGGCAAATATTGTTGGTGCGATGTAAAATCTAGAAAAACTGAATTCCATCATTTGTTTCGATATCATAGGTTTCTCATTCCTGTTTTTCCCGATATCTAAGTTTGTTTCCTCTTCTTTCACATGATTGATAGGGTGGTGATCTCACCGAGATTGGAGAGAGGGGGGTTAACATCAGTGGGGGACAAAAGCAAAGGGTATCTATGGCTAGGGCCGTCTACTCAAATTCAGATGTGTGCATCTTAGATGACCCATTGAGTGCCCTTGATGCGCATGTTGGTCAGCAGGTAATCTAGCCCATAGGCTCTTCTGGATTGTTAAATACATTGTTCTCTTTCAGTTTTGCACATGTTGGACTATATAACGTTTTGTTTTTCAATATCTGCAAGGATATTCTGCTTCTTAATTGCCACAGATCTCTTGCCTATAAGCTTTTGTGCAAAGATTTTAATCTGATATTCGACTCTGGCTGATATAGGTTTTTGAAAAATGCATAAAAAGAGAACTAGGGCAGAAAACGAGAGTTCTTGTTACAAACCAGCTGCACTTCCTATCACAAGTGGATAAAATTCTACTTGTCCATGAGGGAATAGTAAAAGAGGAAGGAACATATGAAGAATTATGCAATAGTGGCTCATTGTTTCAGAGGTTAATGGAAAATGCTGGGAAGGTTGAAGAATATTCAGAAGAAAATGGAGAAGTTGAAGCAGATCAAACGTCTGTTAAACCAGTTGACAATGGGAACATTGATAATCTGCAGAAGGACAGAACGGAGACAAAGAAATCCAAAGAAGGAAACTCTGTGCTTGTCAAGCGAGAAGAACGTGAAACTGGAGTTGTGAGTTGGAAAGTACTGGAGAGGTAAGTTGGCTTTTGTATTTTTGCACTTTCCTCTTTTGTTGTGCGGTATTCTGTTATATATATATATATATATTTTTTTTTTTTTCCTTATCCATAGTGGAAAATCTGTAGATAAGATGCATACTTTTGATCCAGCAATATGTCAGATTCATCTGTGCTGGCCTTTTCTACTACAATATGGTCATACATTGTTCGACTCCTCCATGCTAGGCTTTGTGGTTTAAGGCCATTGTACTGACTAGTGAGGTGTCACCATGCAGGTACCAGAATGCACTTGGAGGTGCATGGGTAGTGATGATGCTCATTATATGCTACATCATGACTCAAGTATTTCGGGTTTCAAGCAGCACTTGGTTGAGTGAGTGGACTGATGCAGGAACTCCAAAGAGTCATGGACCCCTTTTCTACAATATTATCTATGCACTTCTTTCGTTTGGACAGGTATGAGTTGCTATTTGGTATATAACTGAGTTTGTATCTTAAAGACTCATAATCGCTTAACAATATATCACTGAACGTTAAAGGCAGATCAGTTAAGAAAACGTACACCGTGTTTCTTATGTGGAAACTTGTCGTAAAAAACAAAATGGAGAAGATTCATTAACAGAGAGCAAAACTGTTGTACTAAGACTTATGTATTTTTGGTTTCAGGTAACTGTGACATTGGTCAATTCATATTGGTTGATTATGTCCAGTCTTTATGCAGCTAAAAAGATGCATGATGCTATGCTTGGTTCCATACTAAGGGCTCCAATGGTCTTCTTTCAAACCAATCCATTAGGACGAATAATCAATCGATTTGCAAAAGATTTGGGCGATATTGATCGGAGTGTGGCAGTCTTTGTAAATATGTTTATGGGTTCAATCACACAGCTTCTATCAACTATTATTTTGATTGGAATTGTCAGCACTCTGTCCCTGTGGGCCATCATGCCCCTGTTGGTCGTGTTTTATGGAGCTTATCTGTATTACCAGGTAACATACTTTCTAAACGTTAAGCTTTCTCAATTCATAATGCTTTTCAGAGAAATGCAGTTAGAGAGAATGTGGTGTTTGCTAACCTTCTTTTTTCTTTTTCAGAGTACATCTCGTGAAGTTAAACGTATGGACTCCATTACAAGATCGCCTGTTTATGCTCAATTTGGAGAGGCATTGAATGGGCTCTCAAGTATTCGTGCTTATAAAGCATATGACAGGATGGCTGAAATTAACGGAAGATCAATGGATAATAACATCAGATTCACACTTCTAAACATGGGTGCAAATCGGTGGCTGGGAATTCGTTTGGAAGTTTTGGGAGGTCTCATGGTGTGGTTGACTGCATCATTAGCCGTCATGCAGAATGGAAGGGCAGAGAATCAACAAGAATTTGCATCTACGATGGGTCTGCTTCTCAGCTATGCTTTAAGTATTACCAGCTCTTTAACAGCTGTTCTGAGACTCGCCAGTCTAGCTGAGAATAGTTTGAATTCGGTTGAGCGTGTTGGAAATTATATAGAAATACCATCAGAGGCTCCATTGATTATTGAAAATAACCGTCCACCTCCTGGATGGCCATCATCTGGATCCATAAAATTTGTAGATGTTTTTCTCCGTTACCGTGCTGAGTTACCTCCTGTTCTTCATGGGGTTTCGTTCTTCATATCTCCAATGGATAAGGTGGGAATTGTTGGAAGGACAGGCGCTGGTAAATCAAGCCTCTTAAATGCGTTATTTCGAATTGTGGAGCTAGAAAAAGGAAGGATCTTGATCGATGAGTGCGACATTGGAAAATTAGGACTAATGGACCTACGTAAAGTGCTTGGAATCATACCACAAGCACCGGTTCTTTTCTCAGGTACTTCTCACACCGCGTCTGGTTTTTCTATTTATTCTTACCCTTCTGATATTTACCTCTCTTAAAATATCATTTATATCTAGGTACTGTTAGATTCAATCTTGATCCATTTAGTGAACACAACGATGCTGATCTTTGGGAATCGCTTGAGAGGGCACACTTGAAAGATACTATCCGCAGAAATCCTCTTGGTCTTGATGCTGAGGTACTTAAGTTTTACATTTCATCTTTTCAAAGGGTGTGTTCTCAGTAGTAACTCTTTTTGGTCAGGTATCTGAGGCAGGAGAGAATTTCAGTGTTGGACAGAGACAGTTGTTGAGTCTTGCACGTGCATTGTTGCGAAGATCTAAGATACTTGTCCTTGATGAAGCAACTGCTGCTGTTGATGTTAGAACTGATGTTCTCATTCAAAAGACCATACGAGAAGAATTCAAGTCATGCACGATGCTCATCATCGCTCATCGTCTCAATACTGTCATCGACTGTGACAAAGTTCTTGTCCTTGATTCTGGAAAAGTTAGTGTACTTCATCTTCTAACACTAATTACATTATTCAAACCTCAATTTGAGCTAATGTAAATGGAGATTTCCAATACCTCAGGTTCAGGAATTCAGTACACCCGAGAATCTTCTTTCAAACAGAGAAAGTTCTTTCTCTAAGATGGTTCAAAGTACAGGACCTGCAAATGCTGAGTACTTGCGAAATTTAGTACTTGAAAACAAACGTACAAGAGATGTAAATGGTGATGATTCACAACCTTTAGAAGGTCATAGGAAATGGCAAGCTTCTTCTCGTTGGGCTGCAGCTGCTCAGTTTGCTTTGGCTCTGAGCCTCACTTCATCTCACAACGACCTTCAAAGCCTTGAAATCGAAGACGATAACAGCATATTGAAGAGAACTAAGGACGCTGTTGTCACTCTACGCAGTGTACTTGAAGGGAAACACGATAAAGAGATAGAAGAATCTCTTGACCAAAATCATATCTCTAGAGAGCGTTGGTGGCCATCTCTTTACAAATTGGTCGAAGGTAACGATTTTGTTAAGATTTCTGCTACTACATAAAGAAATGTCTAAGTTTCTTGATCCCATATCTGGTGTATACACTTTCAGGGCTTGCGGTGATGAGTAGATTGGCGAGGAACCAAATGCAACATTCAGATTACAATTTAGAGGGAAAATCGTTTGAATGGGACAACGTCGAGATGTAAACTGTAAAAGACTTACATTTCTTGACCTAAAGATCCCATTTTGATTCAAATTTTGTTGTGTTACTTGGGATACACGGATCAAAGTGTTAATTTATTGTGTGGTGTAACTATAGCCTACGTTTCTTTTGGAAAGAGAGTGTTGGTTTTAGGATGTGATGATTCAAATTTTCTAGGTTATTTGATCCATTACCGTATATTTACTTACATTACTTGGAAAGTAGAATAGATTAAACCAACATTTGGGTTGACAAGTATTACAGCGATTCCCCAAAAAATAAATTACTTCAAATGCCACTAAACATATAATTAAAATCAATATAGTCATATAATTAATTACTATGATTAGCTCTGAAAGGTATAAACAACAAATGTAATGTTTATTTCTACATATAAATACAAACACAAATAAAATTTTGTAACAAGTTAAACAATATTTTTTAAAAAAAAATTGAACAACGGGGAAAAGATATAAATTTTTTTTCTTTTTTTTTTGGTCTAAAATTTTTTTTTTTAAGATGTTAAATATTCAGACCAAAAAAAAGAAGGAAGGAAAATATAATCCTTGCGCACGGGATACTACCTAGTTAGTACACACACATAAAGCCAAGGACAATACTAAAAGGAAAATAATGCAATAATACATATACGTAAGCCATGACCGATGATACTTTGTTTTTCATATGCCACTTAAATTTCATTAATATTATAAACTGATAATGCAATAATCAAACACACATCTAATTACATCTATTTTTTTATTTGAAACAAAAGAAAAAATAATATGAATTTCTGTTTCTTAAATAATTTTTGTAACTGGTTGCTAAATTGACAAAAACTGTTTTCATTAATTTGTATATTACACGCATTGTTTGATAATTGAAGGTGAAACTGCTATTTGTCCGAAGTTTTGTGGTCGGATGGCAAATGACGGGTTCAAGTTTCTGATAAAATAGTTTTTTAAAAGTTGAAAACTGATTTTAGGTTAAATGTAACCATTCAAATTTTTAGATTTTTTATTTTTTTATTAACCTAAGAAACTAGTTTTTAAGAATTTAAGGTTAACCTTCCTAAAAACCAAAGACTAACTTTTTTAGATTTTAAAACAAAAACTAAAATTTAAAAACTAAAACCAAAATCTAAAATCAAAAACTAAAAACTAAAATCGAAGAACTAAAACTAAAAACCAATACATCCATTCATAGTGGTTCAATAATTAAGTCACAAATCGATAATTAAGTCACAATTTTTTCTACAAATATGATACAGTATGAGTTTATCTAATAATTCATTTGAATACCCAAAAACAAAAACAATAATGCCTCTAATTGACAAACGTCAATGGTGATTTTAAATAAATATTTATTTCTCATAATCACGTGAATACATACATGTGTGGAGATCGAAATTCGCGATTCTTTTATTTTGTTTTGTTTTTGATTATGAATCCAACAGTGACTGGTTCGTCGTTAGGCCGCTTGAGTGCTTGTCTACTTGGATTCTACCCAAAAGTCTCCCTTATATATTTCTTAGGAATTGAGATTACATCAACTATTGGCAAAGCTCCAAATTTGGGTCTTATTGGAACAATCACGAAGCAAAAGAGTAATGTTTTCTCTTCTTCCCCTGTTTCATCTCTCTCTCTCTTTCGTAGAGATTTTAGCTTTTTTCGGAAATGAGTTCAACGCTTTTGGAACCTTTGTAACTTTGTTATTCTACAAGTCACATCTTGCTTGTAATATGATAGTTGCGGATTTTGTTCTGTCGGCCTTTGTTAAAGTTTTAAATAGTCTGAATTTGTGTGTTAATAGTATTAGGCAAAAATGCCTTTTGTTTTTTCCAGTTTGGGTTGATTGAAAAAAATGGGGTTTAAGGCCTTGAATTGGTACTGCAAGCCAATTGCAGACGGATTTTGGGACAAAGCTGTGGATGGTGCGTTGGGCTCTTACACTCCGTGTGCGATTGACTCAGTTGTGATGCTTCTTTCACACCTTGTGCTTCTGGGTTTGTGTTTCTACCGGATATGGATCATCTTGGACAATGGCAAAGCTCAAATATATGTTTTGAGGAAGAAATACTATAATTGTGTGCTTGGAATTTTGGCCTGTTACTGCATTGTTGAGCCTGTGCTGAGATTGGTCATGGGGATCTCACTCTTTGACATGGATGAAGAAACTGATCTCTCTCCCTTTGAGGTGACTTTGAAAGAGTTACTCTGATTATTAATTATATGGCATGTCACATTTCCTTCTCATTGAAATTAAAGCTCAAGATCAGACATAAAGTATGATTATGGTGTTATTCGTTTGCAGGTTTCATCTTTACTGGTTGAGGCATTCACTTGGTTCTCCATGCTTGTTTTGATTATACTAGAAACCAAACGATATGTTAAAGAGTTCCGATGGTACGTGAGATTTGGTGTGGTTTATGTTTTGGTTGCTGATGCTGTGCTGCTGGACTTTGTGTTGCCTCTTAAGAATTCAATCAATAGGTTCGGTACTGTATATTTCAAATTAACGAACTCAGTTGGGTGATTTGACAAATAAAATTTCATTTATAACATATTTTCGAAGGGGGGAAAGTTTTGGGTATTAGTAGCTTTAGCTCTGAACGTCTTACTAAGATTTCCTCTATTTGCCATTGCAGAACTGCCCTATTTCTCTGTATCAGTTCAAGATGTTCCCAGGTTTGTTAGAACAATGTCCGCTAGCTTCAGACTTACAGAATAATCTGTACAGTGAAAGATATAAACGGCATTATAAATTGCTAGCTTTTAGAAGGCTGGCATATGGTTGATGTGGTAACAAGACAAGTGCTTCACCTCATTAATTAAATTTTCATATGTTTTCTGTTGCAGGCTCTTTTTGGAATTCTTTTTCTTGTTTACATACCAGAACTGGATCCTTATCCGGGGTACCATATTCTAAATGATGAACCATTAGACAATGTAGAATATGATGTACTTCGCGAGGGAGAGCACATATGCCCCGAGCGAGATGCCAGCATATTTTCCAGTAGGTAGCCCCTGAATTGATAAACTAAAATTATTGAGTTCTCAGTGTATTGGCAAATAATGAAGACTAAATTAGCTTCATGATTTCTTCTCATTCCACTGATTTGGATTTCTTCTCTTAGGAATATACTTTGGTTGGATCACGCCGCTTATGCAGTTAGGCTACAGAAAACCCATAACGGAGAAGGATGTTTGGCAATTAGACAAATGGGACCAATCAGAAATTCTGTTCAAAAGGTACAGAAGTAGTGCTGCTTTGCTTCTGCCTTCTACAGTAGTTCTACTCTATCTCTTTTTGTTGTACTAGAAGATTTTGTTTGGAATGAAGAACATTCTTATTCATGAATAAGTTATTTGACAGTTTTCAAAGATGCTGGACTGAAGAATCACTTAGACCTAAGCCGTGGCTTCTCCGAGCACTAAATAAAAGCCTTGGGGGAAGGTAAGAGCTAATCATTTTTATGCAAACCGTCTATTCCACTTTAGTTTTCTTAAGCCACACGTTATAGATACTAGAATTAATTTTCTCTTTCTCGTCTTTGTAGGTTCTGGTTGGGTGGTGTTTTCAAGGTAAAGATCGTGTTTTTTAGTTTCTATGCTCTTTGAATGATGATTGCTTAAACCCGTGTTCTTATATCTCTTGGTTGGTTAAACTAGATCTCAAAAAATGCTTTTTGCATCAGGTCTGACCTGCATCCACAGTAATGTTCAATTCTATATTTGAAAAATCTTAAGCAATTGATACATCATGTTTTAGTGTGTTGTAGATCGGAAATGATCTTTCTCAATTTGTTGGACCAGTTATACTGAGCCATCTATTGCGGGTAAGCTCTCTTGCTGCTAATTCTTACTTAAAAATATTGCATGTTGTTTTTCTGGCCCGTTACTTATTATTCACATTTATAATCACTACAAATCTTATTTTGAGGTTTTACTGATACAATATAGCTTTGGAAATGGAGAAAACAACACAGTAAAATAGGAGTGATGAACATTATTTAATAGCCTGCTTGCTCTATGGTCTCCCTGATTCCTATCTCACAGTTCTTAATCACCAATAATTTGTAAACTTTACGTTGCCTTTACATCGAGGATCTGTCTGACCTGGTCCAGTGTTACTTTGGTTTATTGAATCTAACTTAAACAAATATTTGATGATGTTATTTAGTCCATGCAAGAAGGTGATCCAGCTTGGGTTGGCTATGTCTATGCTTTCATAATATTCGTTGGGGTGGTATGTACCACAAAATTCGCCTTTGATCTCTAAAATTCCATTGGTTCATTTACCTTTTCTCCGAATTATCATATTTGGTTTTCTACTCTTTCCCAGAATTTTCTCAACATTTTATTTCTTTCAAAACCTTTGAAAAGCTATTCCATCTTGATTTTGTTTCAGACACTTGGAGTGCTTTGTGAAGCCCAGTATTATCAGAATGTTTGGAGGGTGGGGTTTAGGTTGAGATCAACTTTGGTAGGTTTTTGAGAACCCTTCATATCCCTTCTGGCTTGTTTAATCAGTCAGTCATGTTTAATCTCCAATTAATTATGCCAATATCCTTGTAGGTTGCAGCTATATTCCACAAATCTTTGAGACTGACTCATGAGGCTCGCAAGAATTTTGCATCTGGGAAGGTCACAAACATGATAACTACAGATGCTAATGCATTTCAGGTATATTTAGGTTCAGTCAAATGTTCCATCTGTTTTCTTAGGTATATTACTAATGCACAACTATGATTTTTTATTGCTAACATAGTATCCATATTTTTTCAGCAAATATCACAGCAGCTCCATGGCTTATGGTCAGCTCCCTTTCGCATCATTGTGTCGATGGTTCTTCTCTATCAACAACTAGGAGTTGCTTCGCTTTTCGGTTCCCTGATTCTGTTTCTCCTTATTCCTCTCCAGGTACTTATTTAGCTTCATACTGTTGTTTTACTTATCTTAAAATTGTACAAGTTGTGGTAAATGCATAAGTTTACATAAACGTACACCGACTCTAATTTTTGATGAACAGACTCTAATTATAAGCAAAATGCGGAAACTGACAAAAGAAGGACTCCAGTGGACTGACAAAAGAGTCGGTATCACAAACGAGATTTTGGCATCCATGGATACTGTAAAGTATGATTGATATTCTGAGTATTCATATTTTAGCTTTTCTGAATGATACAATCTTGAAGCAGTTATTTAATGTTTTATTTTGGTAATTTTCAACTCTCTTAGATGTTATGCATGGGAGAAAAGCTTCGAGACTCGGATTCAAGGAATTAGAAACGAAGAACTCTCATGGTTTCGTAAAGCGCAATTACTATCAGCTGTATAATTTCTTACCTTACACTGATTTTACTAAAATTCGAAACCAAGATATGTCTTCCCTCACGTTTTCCTCTTGCAGTTCAATAGTTTTATACTGAACAGCATCCCGGTAGTTGTGACTGTGGTTTCATTTGGGGTTTTCGTTTTGCTTGGAGGAGATTTAACACCAGCAAGGGCATTCACATCCCTTTCTCTCTTCGCAGTTCTAAGATTTCCTCTCAACATGCTACCAAATCTACTAAGTCAGGTTATTTTAACAATTTTCCCTCCTCAATTGTTTCATGTACCTCAGTTAGATATGTCTTACATAATCAATTTACTGGTTTGCATCAGATGCATCATGTGACAATGGATTTACTCTTCATATTAGTTTTATTCTTTTGGCTACATAGGTTGTAAACGCAAATGTTTCACTGCAACGTATTGAGGAACTACTTTTAAGTGAAGAGAGAATTTTAGCACAAAACCCACCTCTTCAACTAGGAGCTCCAACCATTTCAATAAAGAATGGATATTTTTCATGGGATTCAAAGGTTAATCCTTAAAACATGTCCTCTTTCTTATATCTTGTTGAAATGCAATATTAGCTTCTATGGTGCACTCTGTTTGGAGTTACCAGTGGGCAGCTTGCTTGAACAATTTTAAAGATGCCCTCTTGTTTTGCTCGTATATATCCCAGACAACCAAGCCCACATTATCCAATATCAACTTGGAGATACCAGTGGGAAGCTTGGTTGCCATTGTAGGTGGAACCGGAGAAGGTAAGACGTCTCTTGTTTCGGCAATGCTGGGGGAGTTATCTCAGGCTGAAACCTCAAGCGTTGTTATTAGAGGCTCTGTCGCTTATGTTCCTCAAGTTTCATGGATCTTTAATGCCACTGTGAGTCACCTTTTCTTCTCACTGGCTATACTGTAGCTTTTGTTAGCTAATATCATTTAGTCAATTATTTTGCCTGGAAGTGTCTACACAAAAGTGTCGTTGTATTGCAGGTGCGTGAAAACATTTTATTTGGGTCAGATTTCGAGTCTGATAGATATTGGAGGGCTATTTCTGCGACTGCCTTACAACATGATCTTGATTTGCTTCCAGTTAAGTTGAATGAAAGACAGAACCCAGTTATATGTACATTGTCTGACATTTCTTTGTAACTTAATGAATTTCACTTATTCAGGGCCGTGATTTTACTGAGATTGGAGAACGTGGGGTGAATATTAGTGGAGGGCAGAAGCAAAGAGTTTCAATGGCAAGGGCAGTCTACTCAAATTCAGATGTTTATATATTTGATGATCCTTTGAGTGCTTTAGATGCTCATGTTGCTCATCGGGTATTGTTATGGCAATCCATTACATAACTGATAATATTTTAAGACTGACATTAATTGTATGAAAAAACTTATGTGTGTTACAATATTTCATTTCTCAGTAATTCTTGAAAGTTTATCTAATGACAGATTGCTTTAAAATAAATAATAGGTCTTTGATAGCTGCATGAAGGATGAGCTAAAGGGGAAAACGAGGGTTCTAGTAACCAATCAGCTACATTTTCTTCCTTTGATGGATAAAATAATTTTAGTCTCCGAAGGAATGATTAAAGAGGAGGGAACCTTTGCAGAGCTGTCAAAAAATGGGAGTTTGTTCCAGAAACTAATGGAGAATGCTGGCAAAATGGATACAACCCAAGAGGTGGATAAAAAAGACGAGAAAAGTTTGAAGCCAGGTCTTACTGTCTCGATTGATGTGAGTGAAAAAGATCTGGGCGGTACCAAACGAGGGAAACGGGGAAGGTCCGTGCTTGTAAAGCAAGAAGAACGGGAAACTGGCATCATTAGTTGGAATGTTTTGATGAGGTACTTAGCTCAACATCTTTCTGCAGTTAGACTTGATTAATTTTGATCGTTCATCAGTAATGAAGAATAGTTCTATAAAACAATATGGATAAATGCAGATAGCAAATGACGCCCTAGGCGGCTTATGAGCATGTTGTTTTTATCATTTTCGCCAATACCTGGTTTCCAATTCTTTAGCTGAACATTGATTTATATTTTAAATTTTAATACAAACAGATGGCTACGGTACTTTCCAATTTTTCAGGTATAAAGAAGCAGTAGGCGGCTTATGGGTAGTTATGATTCTGTTTGCATGCTATTTAATAACTGAAGTTCTCCGAGTCTCAAGTAGCACATGGTTAAGTATTTGGACTGATCAAAGCACGTCAAAGAGTTATAGTCCCAGTTTTTACATAGTCGTATATGCCATTCTCGGATTTGGTCAGGTTTGTATCTGTAAAAGCCTGAGATCTGTAATCTTGACCAATTACATGAAGTTGACGATTTTGATGGTCCTTGTTTTAGGTGGCTGTCACGTTTACCAACACCTTTTGGCTGATCACATCAAGTTTACATGCTGCCAAAAAACTCCATGACGCGATGCTGAGTTCTATTCTTCGAGCTCCTATGCTCTTCTTCCACACAAACCCAACTGGACGCGTAATAAATAGATTTTCTAAAGATATTGGTGACATAGATAGAAACGTCGCCAACCTAATGAATATGTTCATGAACCAGCTGTGGCAACTCCTCTCGACATTTGCTCTTATAGGTACTGTCAGTACAATTTCATTGTGGGCAATAATGCCACTCCTAATACTATTTTATGCAGCATATCTCTACTATCAGGTAATTTTCTACTTCATGTCAATGTACGTTTCTCTTTGAGTGTTCTCTGCATCAAAATACATGCCGACTTGTTGTTTAACTATATGATCCACTTGGAACTAATATCACTTTTGTGATTTATAGAGCACATCACGTGAAGTTAGACGTTTGGATTCCATTACTAGATCACCTATATATGCTCAGTTTGGAGAAGCTTTGAATGGCTTGGCAAGCATCCGAGCCTACAAAGCCTATGAGCGGATGGCCAAGATCAATGGAAAATCCATGGACAACAACATAAGGTTCACTCTTGCAAGTACTAGCTCAAATCGTTGGCTCACCATAAGATTGGAGACTCTTGGAGGTGTCATGATTTGGTTAACTGCAACTTTTGCGGTTCTGCAAAATGGGAATGCAGAGAACGAAGCTGTTTTTGCATCTACGATGGGTCTCCTTCTTAGTTACACTCTGAATATCACTACTTTATTAAGTGGTGTTCTAAGGCAAGCTAGCAGAGCAGAGAACAGCTTGAATTCTGTTGAGCGTGTTGGTAACTACATTGATCTTCCTTCTGAGGCTGCAGATATAGTCGAGAACAATCGTCCAGTATCTGTCTGGCCTTCAAGAGGGTCAATTAAGTTTGAAGACGTTCAGCTGCGTTATAGACCCGGGCTGCCTCCAGTATTACATGGACTGTCCTTTTTGGTTTCTCCCAGTGAGAAAGTAGGAATTGTTGGAAGAACCGGGGCAGGGAAATCTTCTATGCTGAATGCATTATTTCGTATCGTTGAATTAGAAAAGGGAAGAATTATGATTGATGATTGTGATGTGGCTAAGTTCGGACTGACAGACTTACGCAGGGTCCTAAGTATCATACCACAATCACCAGTTCTTTTCTCAGGTTCGTGTAGTTTAAGAAAACATTGTAAGAATGTTCCTGCTTTCTGTTGTTCATTATGTAAATCATTTCTTCTTGTTAGGGACGGTGAGATTCAATATTGACCCATTTTGTGAGCACGAGGATCCTGACATCTGGGAGGCTCTTCAAAGGGCGCATATAAAAGATGTCATCAGTAGGAATCCTTTTGGTCTAGATGCAGAGGTATAGTTTTATCTTAATAGTTATTAGTTATAAGCATTGAAAGTTTTTTTTTTTGTTTGATTTATCAAACTATCACTCTGTAAAGGTCTCTGAGGGAGGTGAGAATTTCAGCGTGGGGCAAAGACAGTTGCTGAGTCTAGCGCGTGCATTGCTAAGAAGATCTAAGATCCTTGTTCTCGATGAAGCAACTGCGTCTGTTGATGTCAGAACAGACTCTCTGATACAGAGGACCATCCGCGAGGAATTCAAGTCTTGCACAATGCTAGTTATTGCTCATAGATTGAATACCATCGTCGACTGTGATAAGATCCTTGTGCTTAGTTCTGGCCAGGTAATGCTAGGATTGTTTTTCATGGAGGACAGTCAGGATCCTTTTACTCGGGAGCAGAGTATCAACGTCTTTATGTGGCTGACATCAATCTATGTCCATATTCTCAGGTCTTGGAGTACGATAGTCCACAAGAATTGCTATCAAGAGATACGAGTGCCTTCTTTAAGATGGTTCATAGCACCGGACCAGCAAATGCTCAGTACCTTTGCAGCTTGGTCTCTGAAAGAAGAGGAAACGCAATTAGGCCGGGTGGATAAAATTATTCACCACCTTCCAAAATGGTCGGTTTGTGACAACAAGAACGATAATGGAAGTTGCAATTGTCACTCCTCATGATGGAATTTGCATCATTACCATTAACCAGAGTTCCGAAGTTACAAGATGATAATCTTACGCTGAACATTTTACGGTAAACTTAGAAACCTATAGCCATTGAGAGATATTCGTTATAGCACTCTCGTGTACATTTTATCGACTCGACAGCTAGGAAATTTGGCCAGCACCTTTTTGGGGCAAATGCTGATGCTGATGTTCTTTTACAGTGGTGAAATTAAAAAGCAGAAGCTTGGGACATTGAAGAAATCTTTTAGAACTTTATCAAAAAAAAGAAATCTTTTAGAAGCTTTTTTTTTTTTTTTTCCGGAGACTGGAAATTGATTAAATAAGAAAAGAGAAGGGAGTGATCCCGTTACAAACACCTTGTAATAGACAAGGATTTAACAGAACCAAGTACTTATTACATAGATTTAAAGACTAAAATCTAAAGAAGATTAAAAAAGGTTCAAATGGAAACAGGTAGAAAGAAACAATGTCCTCACTTGAATTATAAGTAGACTTCAGGTATTTTTGCAATTGTGCTTTCTTCCGATCTTTAATTTTGATGGTATGGAGAAGCAAACATATAATCAAATCTGATAATTAGTTCTAGTGGAGGAAACTTAAAAAAGCCGTTTAATCGACTTATCACTCGTTTTAGGAGAAAGAAGTGGTGATGGGAACGATTCGATTAAACCCAAGTGATCCCCTAGCTACGGATGGAAGAGAACTAGGCAAACCTAACATAAGGCTAAGCAAACGAACCACCAGACCATGAAACTAAACAAAGCCTAGAGGATGTCATGAATGAACTAGCGATAAAGATTCGACATGCATAATCATACAAGATACTGAAAACCTAGACCCAAACTAAGATTATTATTTTTTTAATATATATTATGATATTTATATCCATTGATTTATGTAATTGACTGTTATATTAAATTTATAGTATGGTAATTCTTTTTACAGGTATATATTAAATTTGTTTTTATATCAACTAAATAATATTAAATTTAATTTTTCTTCTTAAATTTATATATTAATATATATATATATATTATTTTAATCAGTTTCTTTTTCTTTAAATATTAAAATTATATTAATTTTGTTATTTGTTATTTATATTATATCTACTATATATATGATAACATGTGCTATATATAATCGTTTAAATCATGTTTATCTAAATTTTTACAAATCACAAATTTTGTATATAATTTTTTAAAATAAATTGACTCGTGTCTGTTTAGATTTTTAGATTTGTATTTATATTGTGAAATCACGTTTTCGAAATGTTATTTTAAGATTCAATGCTAAGCATATTTGCTTGCTACCATTAAAATCAATAAAATCAATATTGCCCAATGTGTAAGGCTTTGATGATTATATCTATGTCATGAAAAAAATCAAAATTAATACAATATTTAAATAACAATTCAACTTATATACAAAAACTTATCAATCAAGCCATTATTATTAAGTTTACCATCATGAATATCGTCAAAAATTAAGTTTGAAAAAGTTTCTGGATAAACATGACTTTCTTTCACATATGTCGAAGAACAAAATTGATTTTAAATAAGTATCAAAATAGAGGTTATGATTCCAATAGTTTTTAATAAAAGTAGATATTTTGGAATTTCTGTGTTTATTTAACCTGTGTTTTTTTAGGTTTTGAGATATTACTAAATTTGATATATATCATATAGATTTTCATGTTATATAAGGAAATTGATTATAATTTGACAAAGAAAAAATGAATAGAGTAGGACAATTAAATTGTATTTTTAATGATTGATTAAAATCAAATATTTGTATTATAATAATTTTCTTTTTTCTTCATATAGTTATTAAATAAGAATAAATTCATACATTTATTTTAGATACGTTCGGATTTAAATTTTAAATATTTCAGAATTTTAAAAAATTTAATTTGATAGATATAGAAGATTTATTATATATATCAATCAGTTAAAAATCGCTATATTAAAATATAGATATATAATATTAAAGTAAATCATATTTCAATTATATAAAATTTGATATAATAGTTAAATATAATTTCTAAGAATTATAATTATTTTAAAGTAATATTAATTTTGAAAAAAAAAATTTCTCAAATATTATGTAGTGTATACAATTTTATATATGGAGATTTTGATACTAAATATATTTTATAAAGAATTAAAAATTAGTAAGAATACTAAATAATATTCAATAACAATTAAAAACCATAAATTACATTTTTAAATATGTTATGGAAGATAGAAATTATATTTTATTGTATTTAATTATATTAATATTGTATCTAACTAAAAATTCCCAATATAGAAACTATAATCTTCATTATGTTGGCTTGCAACTATTTAGTGTTGAATATATATATATATATATATATATATATATATAAACAATTTACAGTCAATATATAGTTGTTGTAACCAAAAATGTAAACAATAAATTAAATAATTAAGTTGTGTTTATGTGAAATAAAAATGAACATATGAGGATAATCTAATAGTTGTTATCAGCTTTTTTGATGAAAAAAACTAAAAGACATACTCTTTTGAATGAAGTAAGCTTTAATTATCTTCCATGACACTAAACATAATGAGATGTTCACTAATACTACCTGTAAAATATTTTTTTTTGTTAACATTGAATCATAACGGGCCGATCCAATACCTGTATGATAATTTGAAATATTAAATAAATATATATAATTAATATTAAAAGTATAAAAAAAATCAGAAAAAAATTAATGAGATCAATCAAATAATCATAACATATATTTATAATATTTAAAAATATATATATAAGTGAAATATTATATGAGAACTTAATATTAAACTATATACAAAAACTAAAGAACGATTTTGTATGTTTGTATTGGTTTTCCCTGAAATAAAAATTATTATAAAAAATATGTATTGTATATTCAAAATATAGTTGTATAAAAATTGATGGAAAATAAAATGTATAACTTAAGTTACACATGAATAAATATATAGTATTTAAAACTTACTTCGATTAAACTCCAATACTCATTGGATGGTATCATCATTAATCCATATTTGAGTACACTCCAATGCATTTGAGATATTTTTAATTATTAAATAAAATATATTACATCTAATTATTAGTAAATAATACAATAAAAATGTTAATAAATACATAAATATATCATGCGATGCAATTTAAATTCTTTACCAACTATTATAGTGTCTTGTACATATCTATCATCAAATTCTTCTATTGCAGTACACCTGTGAAGTTAAGGCGAGATCGTATGTCAAACTTTATAGTTGGATCATATAAGTTTCACGAAATGAAATTGGAAGAGCATTCTAGTAATTAAGATTCTAAGAATGATGCCAAGATTTTGGAGATAGGTAATCAACTAAAATCAACTCCCATACAGCTAGCTTAGTCTCAAAGATGCTTCAAAAAAACGTAAAAAATATTAAAGTAAATCAATAACATCAAAATTCCTGCAAATGGATCTGAAATCAAGCACTAATGATGATAACACAACATTATAAATTTGATAATGTTGGTATAAAACGTACGAAACAATCAGAAACCACAACTTTTATACAAATAATCTAATTTTTATGTAAACAAAATCAATGTAATGACACTTAATATTCAGAATCAATATAATGTGCAAGAATCAATTTACCAAAGTTTGCAATAATAATAAAAATTAAGAAAATTGTCAAATAATGATAAAAACGATGAGTAGAGCACAGTATTATTCCTCCCATAGCAAAGGAGAACGTCGATGACATACCTAAAATTGAGAAAAACATGGTATTAACAATTTAGTTAGATATTTAAGAAGCATAACTATTTAATAGTTTTGAAATCAAAATATTTTATAAAAAAATAAACATTAATTTATACTGTTATGAGAATTTGAGAATGAATTACCAAGAATATGATACAATGATTACCTTCTCTAGATTTGAATCAATGCTCATAACACAACATGATAATTTTGTTAGTATTTCTGCAAAACGATTGAAAAAATCATGAACCAAAACTTGTCATAATGAAAATAATATAAATACATTTTCTTTGGTTTGCTGGTCCAAATATCTTTGTTTTAATTTGTTGGTTTGATTTGTTACTCTCTAGTTGATTGTCTTAATTATCACTCGAAAACCTACAAAAGTAAGAGACTTGATTTAGTGAAGAGTCAACAAAAAATCAAAAAGAAGAGTTTTGAACATGCATCACCGAAAGAGAATAGATTGCACAATACTTTTGGAGTTTTTGCTGCTTATATATATTTTTAGATAGGGTTATGGTGTGTAGAATATACGTTCAGATTATTAGATAATTAAAATAGGTTTGAAATTTTGAATTTTAAAGAAATAGAATTAATATTCTTAAGGAAACATAATTGATATTCGAAAATCTTATCAAATGACTAAATTAAATATGGAAATTGTCAACTTAATTATAGTCTTTAAATTATGAAATTAATTATAGCATTTTTTAAGTTAAGAAAAAATTAAAATTTAATTCAAATAAAGAGTTATTATATATATGATTTTAAGGAAATTTAACAATAATAATGGTTTAATGATAAATTCGAATCATTAAATTGAGTAATTTATGGAAACATAGTATAATTCGAGATTCAAAGTTATTTAAGGTATATACATATATAGTAAAATGTTATTAAATGATTGGATGAATTCAAATATTTTTAAAATTCGGCCAAAAATTAGTTATATGATATTAGAAACAAAGAGTTATTATATGATATAATTCGAACATCAAAATAATCTAAGAAATATCCATAAATATCAAAATATAATCAAATGATTAGATGAATTTAAATATTCTATTAAACGGTGAACAATTAGTTATTATTTAAATGAGTTTTAATGGGTTTTAAAATCAAAATTACGAAAATCAGATATGATATGATTGTTTAAGGAAAAATGACTTTATATATTAGTATTAATATAAAATTTTATATTAATACTAATATTTATAATTAGATTTCAAATGAATTTAGCATACCAAATGAGTAAGATTCAATGCAAGTGTATAGTAACAAAATAGGGTATAATGTATTGGATCATTGTAATGGTTATTACTTCACCAACCCTGCCTTAAATGTCGTACATAAATCTTTTAATTAAATCGATGATGGAAAATTGTATAATTAAGGTTAACTCCGATTGTAATCATTGAAAATGATTTCTTTTTATTATATAGTAGATATAGTAAATTTTTATGTGTTTAAAATAATATATTAAAAATCATATAATTTGACAAATGCTAATATTATTAAATTACAATACAATAATATACTCGTAAGTTAAATAAATTCATAATTATAAATTGATATATTTTTAATTAACCAATTTTCATATTTATTTGTTTTAAATTATATTTGATTTTATATAAGTTAAAAATAAAATACTTATGTTTTTTGATTAATTCATAATTAATCATAAAAATTATTAAGATTAATAGATGAAAAAATGTATAATAAATAAAAGATAATCATATATACATTAAAAATTTTGATCTTGCAAAACTTCAAGACAATGATGATACTTTGATTCAAAGAACTCAAAGTATACTCAACATATTACAAACATTAAATAATTAAATTAGTGTTTTAAACTATTTTATTTTTGAGAATTATGATTTACTATACGTAAAAAAATTTAAAAAAATTGATAAATAGATCAAATAAACTTACTTTGAATTTTTAATATCGATATTAAGTCTCTTTATTTGATTTCAGTTAATATCGATAAGATCAATATTCTCATTGTGCAATTCTTTGTTTGATTACATCTACGTCAAGTAAAAAAAACAAATTAATATATCTTAATATAAAATTAAATATACTATTATAAAAATATTTGAACAAAAGTTTAAACTCCTCATATAGCAAACGTCTATGACCAATAGAAAGTTATTTAGATCCTGTATTAGTGTAAGAACTATAACATATTGATTGGTGATATAATTTGAAAACATAAGAAAACTTAATTGTTCACTTACTCTAAGAGGAGTAGACCAAACACTGGTAATGAATGTGCATGGTTTTGTCGAATTTCATCTAACCATATTTGATTGCCCAACAACTAAAATTATGATATGAGGTTGTCTTGTAGTCTCTTTAATTTTTTTATTTTAAGTGAATAATGATAAGAATTGCATCTTCTCTCTATTACACTTACTATACATCAATAAAAACCAAAAATAAAAAAGTCAAAGTCATCAATAGTACCTCGGGTAAGAGAGCTGCTGGCGACACATAAGTTCTCCTGTTAAGATATATGTAAACCAAAAGCAAAATTAGCATGGAAAGCATATTATTTGATTAAGAATAAACAAAAAACGAAAATACAGAAATCTTAAGATAACTATGAAAGTTTAAACGTGAGAAAGAGGAGCAATACAAAAACTATAAACTAATATGTGTAATTATAAGAACATTTTAGGTTTGTTGGTTTAATATTAAATCAAAATCGAATATTTCAAAATTTAAAACTTTGATCAAATTTAAATTAGTTATAAATGAATATTTCAATTATCCTTAAGTTGCATATTGTAACTGATTTTTAAGGAAAATAATTCGGTTGAATATATTAGGGGGATTTTTTATTTGTTTAAAGAAATAGATTATGATATTCATACCGTAAAATTAAGAATTGATACAAAACTGGAAGCTTAAATTTCTAATTAATTGACAATTAAATGTAGTAAGCCATAAATCAATATGAACAATACCGATAATACAACTTAGATTCATTGACTTATTAATATTTTCAAATTTGAAATCATAAATGATTATCTATTATATAATCGGTAGATTAGGGATATTTATAAAACTAAAAAATTAGATTAGAAAATTTATATCGTGTACACTCATTCACCGAGATTTAAAATTTGTTTCCAAATCACTTAAGACAAAATATTATGAAGTTTAAGTAAGGATATGTAATCAATTATAATTTTTTTTGGATAAATATAATAGTGGATTAGTTTAAAAATTGCTATATATAATAGTAGATTAGTTTTTAAGAAATCGCTATATAATAATTATATATTTAAATATACATTACTTATCATACAAAAAGTGAATCATATTTCAATAATATACAATTTAATATACTAAACCAAATAATATGATTGTTATATATACTTTTTTATGACATATAAATACATCAAAATTATATTAATTTTACAAAAAAAAAATCTCAAATATCATATAGGGTATACCATTTTATATATAAAGATTTCAATGCTTCATATATTTTATAAAATATTAAATATTAGTATGAATATTAAAAAATATATATAATATGTATACTATATTAAATATTTATAATATTTTATAAAATATTATTATTACAAATGATATTATATAATATGTATATAAATAAATTGGAAAAATAAAAACCATATAATAGATTTTAATTATGTAATATTATGGAATACACATAATTATTTGTATTGTATTTAATTAAAAAAATCCGAATATGGAAAATACTATAATTTGAATCCCGTATGAATTATATATCAAATTTAGGGAATATTCAATTAAGTTTAACAATAATATGGTAGGGTTTAATGCATAGGATAATTCCGTAGTATATTACTTCATTAACATTGCCTTAATTATCATACATAAATCTTTTAATTAAATATGTGATGGCAAATTGTGTAATTAAGGTTGACTCCAATGGTAATCATTGAAAATGTTTTCTTTTTATTATATAATAGATTTGTACATAACAAAATTTCAAAAGATGATTTGGATTTTTATCCGAACTATTTGTATTGTCTTTCTTTTTTCACATACAAGAGTTTATAGATCACAACACTGCGAAATAGTTTGTTTTTGAGAAATAATTTTATTCCTATTTGAATTAGTTCTACGAAATTTTATTTACCTGTATGCATGTAATTAAAATTTGTTTATCATATATGTATTTGGACTAGTTTTACCAATATTGTTTTCTTTGATGCATGTCCACTTCTACTGCTTTTTCTATGGGAATTGGACGCCAGAAAGTTATTCTAGCTTTGAACTAATTTTGTTGATCTAATTGTTTTATAGTAAAAAAATAGGCATGTAACTTGTTTTCTGATTCTCTTACCTATTTTATATTATTTTTCCTTCATTCTCTTACCTATCTTGTAAAAGAGAAATTTGTTTTTATTTGTTAAGTAAAGATTTTTTTATCATAATTTATCAGATACTATTGAGAAATTATCGCAAGAAAATTACACAATATCTTTCAAAGAATAGGAAAATGTGTTTTTTTTTTGTCAACCTTATTTTTATAATTGGAATGTTTAAAATCTATACTCTAAAAATTTCTCTTTTTTTCCTCTTTTTGCATTTGGAAAAAATCGAAGTCTGGTGTATCATAAATACTTAAGTGGTCACACGTCCTCAGCAAACATGTCTTTTCTAAATTGTCCATTGTTTTTCTTTTGTATTAAAAGGAAGAAAAAAAAAAAGGTTACCATTTAATGATAGATTCTGTCTTAAATTCTATATATTACTAAGGGAACGTCAGTTACAGGCCTTAAAAAAAATACAAAAGGATCTGCAACAAGTTTCTGCCAAGTTCTTATTTTACAAGATCAAAAGATGAACACTAAGCCATCAGTTTCTCAAACCAAGATCTTCACTTTCGGAACTCGGTTCAACGATACACGAAGGGGCTTTGTTAGACGATCAAGTTTTTCCCCAACTCTCACCTCAAAGCCCGTCTACTCAGGACAACTCAAGGCTGCAAGAGAGACAACAAGCACAGAGCCATCAAATACAAAGAATGCAGATAATGAGGACAGCTTCTTTTCCAAAGTTGCAATCAATTTTCTATCCAAGAATCTTCAAGACACTGCAGGCTCGTATCTCATATCCTTTCTTTGAATCATTGTTTATTTAGTTTATTAGAAAGTGATTGAGAAATTTTGTCTTCAGGGATGAGTAATTGTAACAGCAAGAGTACTGGTTATGACAGTCTAGTAGATGCAGCAACTAAAGTTGCGACTAACTTAGACACCAAGCAACAACATGAGCTCATTCTTAAGTCTTTAGACAGAGCATTACCAGCAGTAATATCCTCCTTGGTAAGTTCTTATGGATTAAACAGATCAAGTAGCAGCAAACTATGAACATATTAGACTAACATATCTTGCTGAATTTACAGATCAAAACGCTATTTCCACCTTCAAAATCCTCTAGGGAGTTTTTTGCACTATTCACCACAATATTTTTCACTTGGCTTGTTGGACCTTCAGAGATAAGACCCTTGTTTTTGTTCTTCTTTAAACGTCGAAATGAACAGAAAAAGTTTTGTGGATTTGGATTTGATACGGCTTTATTGCTCAGATGAGGGAGACTGAGGTTAATGGAGAAAAGGAGAAGAGTGTTGTGTTCATAAAGAAGTGCAGGTTAAGTGTGATCTCTCTATTTAGTCCCAGCTGATCACTAAACTTCAGCCAAGTATCAAAATCATTTTTCCATAACTAATCATTACATTCTGCAAACACTTTACTGTGGAGATTTGTCACTTAATTATATAATATCCTTTGACTGTTGTTTAATTTGCAGGTTCCTTGAGCAGACAAATTGTGTTGGTATGTGCACTCATATTTGTAAGATTCCGTCTCAAATCTTCATCAAAAACTCACTTGGTATGCCTATCTACATGAAGCCTGGTACAACTCTGACTCTCATTCGCTTTAAGTTATTGCAATCACTGAAAACGAGAAGATTTACAGTTAAAATCATTAGCTTGTGGAAGGCTTAATGTGATCTTTAGGGGTCCCATTAATTCACCACTAAGGACACCATTAGCAAGTAGACCCATTAACTCTTCAAGATGAATAATGATGAATGATTATTCTTTCTAAAAAGTCAACGATTGACTTAAGACAGAAGCAATCATTTTCATTTTCAAACAGAGACAAATTTGACAACACTAAATTAACATTCGTTTTGAATCTTGCAGATTTTGATGATCTTAGCTGTGAAATGATGTTTGGTCAGGAGCCTCCAGAGATCAAAGATGATCCTGTTATGAAACAACCATGCTTTAATTTCTGTAAGAATAGATACCTTTCTAGATCATCTAATGCTGAACTTAGACAAGATAACTTGTTAAACAAGAAATCTGAGAACCTTTATCGATGAAAGTTATCTACTCCTGCAGGCAAAGCAAACAAAAGCTATGGTGTGAAGCATTAGAGCTTGTGTATTCACTATTCAATAACTGATGTATAATTTTCGTTACTTATTATTGATGGGCCAAAAATTGCGTAATGACTGGTCTCGTTGATGTACTAATAAGTAAGTGGTTTATAATAACTATTTAAGCCCATAAGCTAGATAATATTCCACGCATCTACTCGTCAATTTTCATTAGAAATTGTATTGTTTAGTTTGGGGCTATCAGTCGGTGGACATCGTTTTCTACTCAGCCATTTCTGAATAAAATATCATGTTCTCCCGTATCCTTTCTACCATCGTGTTCGCCTTCAGTTGAATTTTTTTCCCGTAATTTTCCGTAGCTTAGGACTCGGATTTTTTTTTAATCGGTTTAGCAGCTCTCTCTTCATTTGTGAGGTATATATTCACCATTAACTTCGGCTTTGTGTATTACTAATGGTTTCGATCTTCAGATTTGGGATATCAGGTTTTTAGAGTCTTTATCTTAAGTGTTCTAATCTACTTCTTTCGGGGTTTCATATTTTAACTTTTTTTTTCGGGTATTGTCTCCGAAGAAATTTTGTTTACCGAATTATGTATTCGAACTTTGTATTCCACCCTAACTTTTAATATAATTCAGACGAAAGAAAAAAAAAACATTTGGGCTATCAATCTACCACCCCACAGAAAGTTTAAAAATAACTGAAACCACAAAAAGTGCATACCCATTTATACAAAGTTTGTTTCATAAACTTGAAATCACACACCGTGTCAATGCCAAGTTTACTCGTGATCACTGTGTTGCATTCAAAACTATCAAGAATGCTGAGCAATATTGATTATGCTTTAAACAAGATGAGTATCAAGGATGAAAAACCAATCAAGCTAAAGTGTGTGCAAAAGGCTTGTGTAGTGGAACGAAATAAGTGTAGCCTCATATGGAGGCTGTTGAATCCTGCAAATCAGAAGATGTCCGACTTTATTCATGATATGCCAAGAATGTGGAGAACGTATGATCGCTGTCGCGGGTATGCACTTTCAGGAGAAAGGTTTCAGTTTGTCTTCGATTCTGAGGATGATCTAGTCTATGTTCTGGAGGCTGGAGCCTGACTTACGAAGATTGGAGTACGTGGTTGAGAGATGAGCTGAGAAACCTCCAGAAGACTCGCTTAAGTTTCTGTCCGTGTGGGTCATACTCTATAATGTTCTTGTGATGTGTTATGATCCGGATTATATCATAGAAATTGCGAGCTGTCTGAGGAAAGTTGAAGAATTGGCTTTTGATCCCAAAAAACCACAGAGCAGAGGGTATATCCGGGTGCGAGTTCTACTGGATGTATTGAGACCGTTAAAGAATATGAAAGGTTGCAAAAAAGATGTATATCCGGGTGCGAGTTGCCTTTAGGGGAAGTTATTGCGGTCAGCTTTGAATATGAAAGGTTGCGAAAAAGGTGTTATATGTGTTAGAGGCTCACTCATGATAAATCAAGATGTCCCTCTCTGCTTCCGATCTGGCAAAACAATGCTTCGGTAGGAAGTAAGGGTATGTCAACTACGGTTATAGTGACTGCAGATGGGATGAATGAGGATGACTTGCTATATGGATGCTTGACAAAGGATGATGTGGGAACAGATCCTGAAACAGGAAGACCCAAAATTGCTAAAGATGTTCTTGACATGCTGAAAAATGTATGTATCGGTGGATGATCCTACTGAAAGAAAAGAACGTCAGATAAGAGTAAGAAGATACGTATGGAAGTTGGATAAAGACCCTATTGCAAGGAACATATTTCTTTGATTAGAAGCACCTGCAACTATAACAAAGGATCTGGAAAAGGGTAAAGGGTTGGTTTTCAACTTCTCTGAACAAGAAAAGGAGAAAGATGCTCTTGTTAAGGCAAAGCTAATGGCTGCCTCTTTCAAGGTTGCTCGTGAGGCTACAGATAATCCTACTGGTTAGTTTCTAGAAGGGGAAGACTATGTGTTCAAAAGATTAACTGGTCCGAGCTCAACGGTTTTTACAGCTTCCACTTCAGGGCTAGCTTATCCGGAGCACGTGGTCAGATATCTCATCCCCGTAATAGACCAAGTAAATGGAAGAGACAGAAGCTAAAGAAAAATACAAACCTGGTGTGTGTCGAAAAGAAAAAACCGACAATTGAATCAGATGATACTCCTAAGAGGAAGACCTGTAGAGAAATAGAGGAAACAGAGGCATCGACTTCGGCCAAAAAAGGTAACATAGAGATGGCTCCAAATGAGGAGCTGCTGACGAAAGAATGAGCTTAGCAAGTTGGAATTGTTAGGGTTTGGGGAACCCCCTTAACAATTTAGATTCTTTGGGAAATAAGGTGGAACCATTTTCCTGATCTAATGTTCTTGATGGAGACTAAAAACTCCATGAGTTTTGTTGAAAGTTTCAAGCAATCATTAGGCTATGATCAATGCCATATCGTGGACCCTATTGGACTAAGTGGAGGTTTAGCTCTTTTTTTGGAAAGCATCTTATAATGTTTCTGTTCTTCTTTCATATTAAAAATATTATTGGTGATCAAGTGTGGCTGGAAAATTTGTCATTTTTATATCATTTGCGTATGTTGAACCTTCAAGAGGATTAAGACAAGAAGTTTGGGATGCCTTGAGTGAAATCAGAATTGATAGAGAAGAATTGTGGCTCATTGTTGGTGATCTTAATGAAATTTTGGACAACTCTGAAAAGATTGGAGAGCCTAGTAGAAGTGAATCCTCCTTTGAACCGTTCAAAAATATGATCCTTAATTGTGGGTTACGTGAGTTACCATGCAGAGGTGATCAGTTTTCTTACACTGGGGTCAGGAATAATCATTACATTCAGTGTCGTCTTGATAGAGCTCTTGTTAATTTGAAATAAATAAGAGTTTTACCAGCATCTAATGGAGAATTTATTGACCGATTAGGGTCTGATCACAGACCCATTTACCTACGGTTTGTTCCTGATGGTACTTGTAAAGAAGGCCGGTTCATTTTTGATAAAAGATGGCAGTAAAAACCAGGCGTAAAGGATATTATATCTAATGCTTGGTCGGATGTGTCAACTGGTTCGAATTGTCAAATGTCCTCGAGACTTGCTAATTGTAGGAGAGCTTTATCGCGCTAGAAGAGAAGCAATGAGAGTAATTCTAAAGTCGGAATTACGAAACTGAAAGGAAAATTGGAAACAAAAGGAAAAAAGATCAGCCCTGATTTTACTATGTTAAAAGATCTTATACATCAACTCTCTCAAGCATACTTGGATGAAGAAGTATACTAGAAGCAAAAGAGTATAGTGAGTTGGCCAAAGGAGGGTGATCGCAATACAAAATTTTTTCACGGAAGTGTGAAGCGAAGAAGGTTACAAAACTACATTCCGGTTTTAGTTGATGAGAATGGTATCGATCAACTTATTGAAGGATCAAAGGGTGAAGTTACCGTCAGATACTTCCGCAAGCTTTTCACTTCCTTATAATCTGGTTCTTTCTGTGGATCTTTTAAGCAGAATGACACTAAATGTAACAGATGCTATGAATGTTGGGTTAAAATACTAGTTGGTGATGCGGAGATCAAAGATGCAGCCTTTGGGATTAAAGGTACGAAAGTACCGGGAGTTGACAGGATGAGATGTTTATTTTTCCAATATAATTGGGATATCGTTGGCGATCAGGTGTTGAAGGAAGTTAGACATTTTTTTGAGTAAAGGACCATGCAAAGTGATTGGAATTATACCCAAATCTACCTCATTTCGAAGGTTTAGAACCCGAAGAAGATGATAGACTTAAGACCAATCATTCTCTGCTCTGTTTCTTACAAAATTGTCTTTAGGATTTTAAGCTCTCCACTCAAGAAGATTTTGCCTCATATCGTATCAGAGATGCAAGGGGCATTTGTGGCTGGAAAACTAATATCATATAACATACTCATCGCCCATGAGATGATCCATGCCATGAGAACTAATCTGAAATGTAATGATGGTTACAAGGAGATCAAAATGGATATGTCAAAGTCGTACGATCGGGTTGAGTGGAGTTTTACAGGAACTTTGCATGAGAATGGGTTTCAACGATATATGGTGTCATTGGATTATGGAGTGTATAACTTCGGTATCATATATTGTGCTATTGAATGGAAAATCCCATGGCCTCATTAAGCCAGAAAGGTTACGGCAAGGTGATCCTATTTCCCCGTTTAACTTTATTCTTTGCGCAGAGGCTTTAATTCATGTAATAAAAAAGGTAGAGGATGATAAACAAATATCAGGTTTACGTATAGCAAGGAGTAGTCCATCTATTCAACAGCTCCTGTTTGCAGATGACAACATTTACATTTGTCGATCAACGCTTAAGGAAGCTAGCGAGATTCTCAGATGTTTGAAACTCTATGCTGATGCATCAGGTCAAGAAGTTAACTTTCAAAATTCTGCCATCACTTTTGGAACTAGAATGGATCTGATTATGAAAGGTTTGATTGCTTCTTACATGTGTATCTCACAAGAAGGAGGAACAATCAAATATTTAAGCCTTCCGGAGTGTTTTATCGGGTCAAAGAAGGAACTCCTCAGCTATATAACTGACAGACTTAGCTCACGGCTTGCGGGTTGGTATGAGAAAAGCATGTCACTTGGAGGAAAAGAAATCTTGATTAAATTTGTGGCCTAATCTCTTATACGCTATGTCATATTTTAAACTCACAAAACATCAGTGTAAGAAGCTTACAAGCGCTATTACAAAATTCTGGGGGAACAATAAGGCAGAAAAGAAGAAAATGCATTGGGTTTCATGGCAAAAAATGTGTGATATACATGGTTTTTAGTATATATTAGGAGTCTCATTTAGTTAGTTTCCGTATGCATTTCTACAGCATTCTCATCATTTTAGAGTCCAAATAGCTCCATTCATCTGCATTAGCATACACGTTCCATTGGAAGAGATTTCAGGTACTAGAAGCGCTAAAATGGAGCATTCGGGAAGAGTAGAGGCTAAGGGATGAGGGAGCAGCACTTGGAGTCTGGTTGGAGCTGGAGAACGTCAGAGCTCAACCTAACATTATGTGAGGCTCGAGCTGAGATCGAGTGTTGATGCACTAGAGACGTGATCGAGCCAAGCTAAGCTTGAGATGCACTCAAGCCTTTTGGAGATCTTTGGACACACGCATGATTGCACGTTCTAGCTGTAGATCGAGTGGGTTATGCATTGGGCTACAAAATTTCTTCTGATGAGCCTTTTTCAACGTTGAGCCAAACTGAGGCTAATTCACACTACACGTTGGGCTTCTTCTGATTAGCTTTTGTAATCTCAGAACAAAACCTTTAGTTTTTGAGTTATCTTTTTATGCAATTCAGTTTTATGTTTAGCATTAATTTCAATTCTTGTTCGAGTTCATTGTTAATGTTATCTGATATTGATTTCACGCTTGTTGTTAATTTCATGAGTTCTGAGTAGTCACCTAGGGCTCTTAAGGATGAGTTAGGTTAGTGTGGATCTTAGTTTTTCTTGGTTACTTGAGGTTAAGAATATTTAGGTCTCGTCTGATTTGGTGTTATCAATACAAGTTTTTTCTGATCAACTGAAGCTCATTCTGAGACGTTCTAGCACCCGATAGGGGTTTGGTAGAACGTCTGATCAAACCACTTCAGAGATTCACACGCTTAGCTTGAGGGATCGAATGTCAGAGGTGTGAATAGGCTCTAAGCGAGTTGATCGTTCATGCCGGTTAGGTTATCAAATGCCTATGGTGATAGGGTCTGTTAATAGCTTGATCGAGTCTGTCTACTATGAGAATGGATTAATTGCCTTGTGTTCTTGCTACCTAGAGATTAGCTCTATCGAGTGTTGTCAAGCGCCTAGTTGATCTAAGAGTCACGCTGATCCATGATACCCACTCCTCAGGAACCCATTTTCTCATCACCTGCGCTTGATTTACTTGTTATTTTGCTGTTTACTGTTCCTTTGTTTTTACTCTGATCACTTTCGCTTGCTTTCTTTATTTTCAATTTTGATTTAGTTTATGCTAGAGTTTAATTTAGGTTGCTAGACATAATTCAATCTGATTGACTTGGATTAAAGTAGTTAACTACATTTTGATTGATAGCTGCACTCCCAATTGGTTTGACACCTATTATACTACATCAACACCTTAGTGTAATAGGATTTGACAACTAGCGTAAAATCCTATTATCAATGTGTAAGGCCAAGAACGACGGTGGGCTTGGATTTAGAGATGTTGGAGTATTCAATCAAGCCTTGTTTGCTAAACAAGCTTGGAGAATCATCTCTAATCCTAGTTCTTTGATTAGCTGGCTCTATAAATCTAGATATTTTCTAAATAAGGAGTTTACTGTTGCTGGTAAAGGCTTTCGTCCTTCCTACGCTTGGAATAGCATTATGTTTGGCCATGATCTTTTGGCTAAAGGGCTGGTGTGATCTATTGGGAATGGACTAGATACACTCGCTTGGAAAGATAATTGGATTCTTGATGTATATCCAAGGAAACCAGAGCAAGGAGATTATCGGGTGGATGACAGTTTAGCTGTTTTGGAGCTCTAGATTTCGTTGGGAATTGGAAAATAGAGACTCTCACTAACTCATTCTCCTCGTCGGATGTTAATAAAATATTGGACTTGTCCTGTGTTTATCATTGAAGGACGAATGGGTCTGGCCATTCACAAATAATGGCATTTATACTATCCGGAGCGGAAGCTGGTTAGTTTCCAAAGAGGGTGAGGCAATAGCAGTTTTAACACATGAACAGAGAAGAATGAATGCCTTGAAGTGTAAAATCTGGAAGTTTAAAACTCTCCCTAAAATTAAATTTTTCTTGTGGAGAGTAGCTTTGGGAGCTCTTGTTGTTGATAAGTGTTTGCAAGACCATGGTTTAAATGTACCACAACTATGTTCTATACGTAGACATGATGTTGAAGATATAAGCCATGTGATGTTTGAATGTGTAGAAGCGAAACAGGTATGGCAATTGCTAGGTCTTACGCATTTGCCTCAAGTTGTTTCGAGATCTTTGGTAGATTATCTGGATTATATGGTGAGGGTTACAGGATTAGTTTCAACTGAGAACCAAAATCTCTTCTATATTCCAAGGATTTTATGGCACATATGGAAAGCGCGAAATGGAAAACTCTTTGCTCATAAGGATCATAATGCGAATATCATTGTGGCTAATGCCAATGATGATGCCAAAGAACGGAGAAGAGCTCAGGATATCACAAACGCGTAGAAAGGTGTTAAGATTTGCATACTCATGAATACACGATGGAAAACACCAAGGGAAGGTGTGCTAATATGTAATCTTGGAGTCTCGTGGTCAAGTCCTGCGGTGTTTCATGGGTGCTAAGAGATCATCGTGGCCAAGTTTTGTTACATTCTAGAGACACGTTGACACCAACTAGAGACAAATACTCTACTGCCTTTAAGTGCCTTCTGTGGGGAGCGCAGAGTATCCTTGATCTTCGACATTATAGTGTGGAATTCTGGACTGAAAACAGTCATGTTGTAGATGCTACTAATGATCCTACTCCTTGGCCTAAGTTTCGAAATGTTTTGAACAGGTGGTCTTAGATTGCATATCGGTTTCATTTTTGTGAAACTAAAACTTCATCAGCTAAGGCTAATCAAGTGGCTAGGAAGATTGCCTTCAGCGTTACTCGGGAACAGAGATGGTCCTCGTATCTTGCAAACCAGTATGGTTGGCTTCCATTTGTGAATTGGATTAATGCTTGTGATGATTGTTTTGCGATTGATTCGCTTTTTATTTTGGCCAATTGTTGGGCTTTTATGTTAATGGTTGTAACAAACGTTTAGCTGTACTTTGGCTTAATTAATTTTGTTTAGATGACAAAAAAGAAATTGAAATCACACAAAGTTTATTTCTTGAACTTGGAACCACATAAGATTTGCGTTCTCAACTCAAAACCATATATAGTTTCAATTTCAATCTAAAACTGCATAGAAAATTATAATTAAAATAAACCAGACCAAACAATTATTTGAACTCGAATCAAACCTATTAAACTAGTTGAAATTTTGTAAAATTATTTGGGTTTTACTATAATTTAGGAATTAGAACTATAAAGTGTGATTTTAATTAAACTGAAATATTGGTTTAATGGATAAATTATTTAAGTTAGTTTAATAGGTATGTATTAAACCAAAAATAATGGCATGTTTTTTATTCTAATAAAAATTTTTTTGTTCCTCGAAATGATATTAATTGAAACACTGAAAGTTGAAGTTACAGATGCAATAAACCCACATCAACGAAGAAATGTAACCGTATCAATAGATACGCAAGAAACAAACAGAAACTACAAGAATCGAACACCGGAGTCCCTGACTTTATTAGAAATGTGACACTTCCATGTTTATGTCTTTCTGTAGCCAAATCGGTCTGTGTATGGCTATGTAGGACTGGTAACACTTACCATCGATCATCGAACGGACCAACAGAATCGCGATGGTATTGCTTCCATGTGGTACCAAACGCGTAGACCAATTATGTAAAGCATCCAAGTGGTTTTGGATCTGTGTTGTTAACCCTGTGATATGATTAAGCTCTGTAAGATTGTCAAAATTGTCCAAATTTCTTTAGAGTCTCCTTCAAAGATGACTTTCTTTTGGTGTGTATGGTCCGCACTTTCTACTGCCCAAGAGCAACTTAATAAAGCCGCTTATAGAGGTTGCATCACATTGGTAAAAGCCCTTCTTCCATGTAATAGCATAGCACCATTTTCATCCCGTAGCACCCAAGCATCACCACTTCTTCGTGAAGCTTGATCCCATGAAAAGCTAAAGTTACATTTCATCCATCGGATTTTGCCAATGACTAATGCTCTGTTCCGAGTTCAAACTTTCCTTATTACACAAGGTTTCATCCTTATGTGCCCAATATCATTCTGCCGCATCTTCTCTATCTTTGTCAATCACCGATTGTGGTTCATATATAATCTTCTTGAAGATATAAGCATTCCGAGTTTTCCAAATTTGCCAAAAAAACCACGGGATTGCATGATGAGTCATCTCCGGTATCGACTTGTTCGCAGCCTCATAATTGAAAAGTAAATGAGCTATTGTTTCCACATCCTTCCCGCAACGTCCACATATAGCATTATTGCTGATACCACGGTGTTGTAGTTGATCTCCAACAGCCAACACATCTGATATAGCTTTCCAAACAAAGTGGCGTAGTTTCAGGAAAGTTTTCATCCGCCACAGCTTCTGCCACATCTCTCTCTCCATTGGAACCTATCATCCTGTAACTTGTAGGGCTACAAGCTCCTCCACCAAGCCATAGCCACTTCGAGTGTCATATGCTCCATTTCTTGAGAGGCTCCATCTATATACCTTCTTGTGTTCTCACAGAGCTTGAGCTTAACAATGCTTCGACGATCTCTCAAATTAAAAAGTTAAAGCTTATCCGCATTCCAGCTTTCATAAACTGGATCCCACAAGTCTGCTACATGCACTTCGTCATTGGTTCTTGCTGTTAATTCTAGTTGGTACGCGAGGGTGAGGATCCTTAAGCCATTTCTCAATCCAAACTCTGGTACTCATCCCATCCCCTAATTCTTTAACCAGTCCAAGTACAAGGAGATCCGTCCCATGTAATACACTCCGCCAACCATAGGTGTATGGCGAAAGTATTTACTTTTCAGCAGCCTCGATAACAGAGAATCAGGGGTATTAATCTCCACGCTTGCTTCCTTAATAAAGCCTGATTAAACCTTCCAACATCTTTAAAACCTAATCCACCCTCACTCTTTTTCCGACACAATTTTTGCCAAGCCACCCACGGTATCTTGTTCTTTTTGTCACCACTACTCCACCAAAAATCTCTCATAACTGCAGTAATCTTCTTACATGTATGGATAGGTAATTTAAAGCATGTCATTGCATAAGTCAGTAATGCCAAAGCAACTACTTTGAGTAGGACCTCTTTCCCTCCTTGTGAGAGAGATTTCACATACCACCCATTCATCCGAGCATTCATCTTCTCTTATATAAAGTTCAATAAATTCTGTTTAGAACCTAAGAAGCATTCAGGTAACCCAAGATACATACCTTGACCACTTTCTTTGGTGATTCCCAAAGCTGTTTTTATGTTATGCTTGATCCCACATACAACTTTATAACCAAATAAGATCGAAGATTTTAGAAGATTAATACTTTGTCCGGATATGGATTCATACAACACCAAGCATTCACGGATCTCTTCACTTTTGACCACTGTAGCTTTACATAACACCAGGCTATCATCTGCAAATAGCAAATGATGCACCGACGGTGCTGTAGGCACAATACATAACCCATGTATTCTTCCTTCCCGTTTAGCCTTGTTTAGTATATGGATTAAACCTTCATCACACAAGTTAAAGAGAAAGGGAGATAAGGGGTCACCTTGGCGAAGCCCTCTCTCCGGCTTGATAGAGCCATGAGCATTCTCGTTGAGGATAATTGTGTATGTAACAGACATAACACATTGCATTACCCACTGAACCCAAACAGCATCAAACCCAAGTTTCCATAGTAGCTGGTCTAAGAATGTCAACTCAACCCTATCATAGGCCTTGGACATGTTCGTTTTTATAGCCATAAATCCTTTAGCCACTTTCCCATTAGTACACAGAGAGTGTATCAGTTCATGGGCAATTAAAATGTTATCTGAAATGTTTCTCCCAGATACAAAGGTGCCTTGTGTTGGAGAAATTATTTGGGGGGAGTATACTCTTCAAACGGGCACATAAAATCTTGGAGACAATTTTATAGTGCACCGAACACAAACTTATAGGACGCAAATATGTCATTTTCTCCAGTTACAGCACTTTTGGTAAAAGACAAATCTGCGTAAAACTCCACTTCGTGGGAAATATACCCGTAGCAAAGAATTTGTGAATAGCCTGACATACTTCTGGTCCAACCACATCCCGGAATTATTGGTAGAATTTGGCCGAAAACCCATCTGTTCCTAGGCACTTCCGCTCGTCTATTGCAAATACTGCACACTTGATCTCCTCATCCGTCAAAGGGGCTAACAACATATCATTCATTTCAGCAGTAACACCCTAGGGGAGATCCTCTAAAACCGTAGCTACATTCTGAGGTTGTGCACTTGTAAAAAGTGATTTAAAATATTCTACAGCTACTTCCCCTTTAGAGCCTTCGGCCATACACTCACGATTTTGTTCATCATGCAGCATCTGTATACGGCTTCTCACCATCTTACTCTTTACGAAATTATAAAAATATCTTGTGTTTATATCTCCCTCTTGTAGCCATTGAACCTGACTCCTCTGTTCCCAATAATTCTCCTCACTCTTATACGCTTCGAATAGGTTCTTCTTCATGCAATTCAGCACATCTCAGTTACGATTGGCCTTTGCTCCTTCCAAATCAATGTCTGATTTGAGCTATTGTATGGTCATTGCTGAGTTAACTTGATTCCCATGTTTCCATTTCTTTCCTGCAGCTCTTGATACGTCACATCAACGAGGTCTTCGAAACATCTTGCAGTTCATTCCAGCCCTTAGTGACAGCCTTTCTCATACCAACTTTTTGTCACCCAGCGACTATCATATGTAAATATTTGTTTATCCTTATGCATCTCAGATTCACTTAAAAGAACTAGGATTGGGCGATGATCGGATGCCCACATTTCCAAGCACTGCGTGGAGCATTATGGGAACATCTTGAACCAATTGTCATTACCAAAACTGCGGTCTATACGACATTGGATCCAAAAATTATCACACCACCCTGCCCACGAAAAAGTATTGCCTGAGCTATGTAGTTGTTTTAACTTGCAGTTTTGACACCATATTTCTAAAATCCCAAAAACATGATTCCCTGCGTATAGGTCCACCAAGTTTTTACGAATTCTCCAATAACTCGTTAAAATCATCGACAAGAATCCAGTTATCATATGTCACGAATCCGATGGAAGATAAATGATCCCATACTTCTCTTCTATGAATACGAATTGGGTCTCCATAGAAAAAGGTCACATAAAAATAAACCGAATTCATTGAAACTTTCATATCAATAATACGCTTGTTAGCATACAACATAGAAACATGAAATGAATCCTTCCAAAACACTGCAAGTCCACCACTTAGTCCTATTGGGTTCACGATGAACATTTTATTGTAACCAAGCGAATCCTTCAACTTTGACATGTAATCTTCTCCTTGCTTGGTTTCCATGAGAAACATAAAATCTGGAAAATACTTCCTCCGTATTTCTCGGATGCGACGAACTATCTCAGTGTTTCCCGTACCTTGATAGTTCCAGCTAAATAGACTCATTTGGGCAGCAGCAGCTCCTCCCCGGGAGACACCGCATCAGTTTCATTTGTCGAGATTCTCATCTCTGGCTTGTTCTTCGTTCCCTTGTCCCCCAAGCTCTTGCATTCAATACCCTCCTTGATTGGAAGTTTATGTGTTTTCTTGGCTAAAGCAACATCTGAATCACACTTCTTTCTCTTACTACTAGCCCCTGCAACAATCTTCTGACACATGTTGATTTGCGGAAGCGGTGGATTACCATTACCTCTATGTTTCCTAATCGACGATGTGGTCTGCCTCGAGGCTTCTTCCTCAATCTGCTTGAACCCATTCCACCTTCCTCTGACACACTTGCATGGAAGAGCACCTACGGATGAGGTGTATCAAGCGCAGCTAAACTTTTCATGGAGGACACTTCCACATCATAAAGCTTCACAGGACCGTCTGTCACCACTTCCTCATTCGTCTTCTCTATGTCGTTGTCTATGTGAGCTAACTTGTCTGTACCAGCTCCCTCTGAGACAAACCTTTGACTTTCTGCCTCATCTCCCATGACATTGGTACCCATCTGCGGCATCTGTTCAACATGACCATTCGCATCAAAATCCTGTTGAACCCTCAGTATCCGAATCCTTCTCTCTCTAGGATCCGAATGCTGAATATACTGAGCTGCCATTTGTTCCTCATCATTTGGCAATTTAGCCAAAGAATCCACGAAACCTGATGGAGCTTCTAGGATGTTTTGAATGAGCGGTGTGATCAGCTTCTGTTTCATAGCAAAACTTATTCTTGTCTTCCGAGAAATTGAATCTTCCAATTTACGTTTTGCCTTTGCTTCTTGTTCTTCCTTCTTCTTCCACTTACACATAGCCATCTCGTGCATTAGTCGCTGGCAATGGAAATCTCGTGCATTAGTTGCTGGCAATGGAAACAGCATTTCCGGATTTTCTCATATTCAAAGCTGATTGCAACCATTTCACCCATTGGTAGCAGTAGCATACGAATCTCTTTGGCTGGATTAGCAACATTGAATACTATTATGACCCGTACATAATCGTTCTTCTGTGATGCCTTCAAATCATATTCAATCTCCTCCACCTTCCCTAATGTAGCTGCTAACCGTTTAATTATCTCCTTTATGTAGTAATCAGCCGGGATATTGCGGATTCTTACCCATATAGCCATTGTTGACTAGAAAATCAGCTGGTGGCACCGGGCTCCATCTCTTCATCACCATGTTCCAGTTATCAAAGGACCAAGGTCTCTCTAACAGTATAGTCTCCATATCCTCCTCCCTCTGGAATATAAATTGGAACCGGTCTCGAGAGAAAGCAATCCCACGAACTTGATCTTTCACTCTCCAGATCCTTGGCATGGCTTCAATCATTCATGCCATGATTTGACAGTCGGGATTAAGTAGCTTACCCATCAAGCTGCAAGCATTATCATTGGTCATTCGAAACCTCAGACTATAGGGAAGAGTGATGGCATCATCATCCTCCAGAGACAGAGCATAAATTGCAAGTTGCAAGTTTGAAGCCATCGATTTTTGATTACCGATCTGTCGGCGAAGTACTATACAGCAGAGGAAGAAAAAACGTGGTCTGAGGCGTGAAAACTTCCTACGCTCACCATAGTCATATATACATTGATGGCGGTAAGGAAACCCATGATATTACTTAACCAGGAAGTAGAAACTTGAAAAGAAATAAGGAAAGTAGTGCTACTCGGGATGATAGAGCAAGGTCAAGTAAGGAAAGAAAATCAAAATTAAGCGATGAATTATGGAGAAATTTTTGAAGAATACCGTACTCTTTAATGGAAAGACCGGATTAAGAGTTCCTCGCCGACGAAGAGGAAAAAAGGAAAGTGAGACCCTCTCAATCAACTAGAAAGGTCTACTAGATTTCTAATAATAAAAATTGAAAGCTAAAATCCTAATTAACTTTAAAACACGACTTTAATTATAATAAAGGAGCTTATATTACATATAACATACTGCGCAGTTTTACTTTTTTAGATTGAAAATTTTAAATTTTGTGTGGTTTTAACTATTTTTAAAATTGCCGATTTTTTTTTCCAATCTGGTGGTTAGGATGATCCAACTAACGACTCAGACATCTAAGATTTCTCTCTACATGGTAGATTAAATAGGAAAAAAAAATTTGTCAACATTGGATCGACAAGGCCCGATCCATAGCCTAAAGTTCATCCCTAAAATTCCTTTTTTAAGCTACCATAATACAACGGGTATGAATCGAACATTGGTATCAAGTCATTAGCTGGATCATTCTAACCACCAGACTGAGAGCAACTCGGCGATAAGAATTTTAGGGAGTGAGTTTTAGACTATGGATGAGTTTTGTCGATCTAATTGTTGGAAAAAAACTATTTTTGAAAATTTTGGCGTGGTTTTAGATTGATAACTCATTAGATTGAGTCTAAAAATATCTCCAATAGTGCTTCGAATTCTATATTTGTAGAGTAATCTTCTCCAATGATGCTTCAAATCCCTCTTCAAATCTGAAGATCTATTTTTTTTTTTCAAATTTGAAAATTTTCACTTCTTGCTTCATTTTTGAAATAAAACTTTTTTTTTGCAAAATGATCCTTTTTTTCATATGCCTAACTAAAATTTTAAGTATGATAAGAAAGAATAAAAAAACCAAAACAGTGACTAATAAATAAATGAAACAGTGAAACAATAACTTTTTTGTATTTATTGAATTTCTAACTAATAAATAAAACTAAAAAATCGTAAAATACAACAGTAAAATATAATTAAAAATACAAGGAAATATTGTATATATATATAAAAGAAGTATATATTAAAAATAGATAATTATCACGAATATATTATGTATTTTTTTATTATTTTTTATTTATGTGGTATGTAATAGAATTTTATGATTTTACTCAAATTAATATGTGAGTTATATATATATATTTGAAAAGTATAAGAATATCTTAGAAATTAGTAATAAAAATATATCAAAATATTATTAAAATTTTTATTTGAAATAAGAAATAAAGTAAACCATTAGAGTAAACTCCTCGTTTTATAAAAATTTCCTATTTAAAAGAAAATAAAAAAAGCAATTATTTATTATTAGAGAAAGTCAACTATAAATGATACTCCATCTGTCTTTTGACACATAGATTAAGAAATTATTTAATCTTTCGTTTTTTTCATTTAAAAATATTATTTTAAATCTATAGAAATTAATCTGCAGAATACAAATAGTCAAAACAAATAAAAACACAATTAACTATGCATTGAAAATTGAAAACATTATATATTTTGAGAAAAAATATTAAACCTAAGACATCATTTATAAAGACACAGAGAATGTATAATTTCCACGTAAATGATGTATAAATATTAAACCTAAGACATCATATACAATTTCCACGTAGATGATGTATAATTTCACGGCAACAACAAATAAATACAATTTCCTCGTAACCCTCCATGAATTTCTGCCTCAATTCTCTGGTTATAATTTTAATACCTGGGTCTTTTTCTATAATAAATAAAGTCTTATTGTAGATTCAATGTAGTTGGAAAACATTGTAGACCTTTTGAATCACGTAGTCAATAGAAAAAATTCCAGACAAAGTGCAAAAAGCTTCGAATCAGCTTCAAAATACCGTTATTCCTTTTTATTTTTTAAAATTAATTTATAAATATATAAAGTTAAGAAAATTCGTAAACGAATAACGGATTTCAACAAGTATATAACAAACAGAATAAAACCCCAAGAAGAGAAGAAGAAAAAAAACCAGAGAATATATAGAGAGAAGTGACGGAAAAAAAAAAAGAATATATAGAGAAGTTTGCAAGAAAGAGGTAGAGCATACAAATGGTCAATGATAGTGCCGAATATATAATTAGAAGAAATTATCTCATGACGATGAATGCAGTCGCATCGGATTCCATAGATTATTGGCTAAGCTCCGATTTTAGGTCTTTTGGACGTCCGATCGCCAAGCATAAAGGTAATGGTTTTCTTCTTCTCCAACTCATCTCCCTCATCTTCTCTGTATAAGTGATTAGCTTGCTTTGGGTCCTCTTTGTTCAGTCAACGCTTTGGCTCTTTAAGGAACTCTCTGGTAAATTGTTGATGCTTTGGGAACCTTAAAAGTCTTTCCTACGGTGAGCGACAATAAACTGTTCCTTTGTTATATTGTACTGTACAAATATTTTGTTTTTACTACCTATGAAAGTTATGGATTATATGTCTTCTGTTCGTGATGGTGTCTTTGTTAGGGTTTTGGATTTGGGCATAGAGCTGCATGTTGCATAGCCTTTTCAATAGTATTAAGCAAGTGCCTTTTGTTTTTTCCAGCTGTTTGGAGTTTCAAGGTTCAATTGAATAAAGATGCGTTTTGAGGCCTTGAATTGGTACTGCAAGCCAACTGCAGATGGATTTTGGGATAAAGCAGTGGATGGTTCATTTGGCCCCTACACGCCATGTGCGTTTGACTCACTAGTGATGATCGTTTCTCACTTTGTACTTTTGGGTTTATGTTTCTACCGGATATGGATCATCTTGGACGTTGCCAAAGCTCAAAAATATGTTCTGAGGAAGAAGTACTATAACTGTGTGCTATGGATATTGGCTTGTTACTGTGTTGTTGAGCCTGTACTGAGATTGGTCATGGGGATTTCGCTTTTTGAATTGGATGATGCAACTGATCTTCCTCCCTTTGAGGTGACTTTGAAAAAGTAACTCTAATTCTAAATCATATGGTCGTATGGAGATTATATTTGTATGCCCTTCTTGTTTAAACTCTGAAATGAAGTATGAACCTGGGGTTCTTCACTGGCAGGTTGCATCTTTAATAGTAGAGGCATTCGCTTGGCTCTCCATGCTTGTTTTGGTTGGGCTTGAAACTAAAAGATATGTCAAAGAGTTCCGATGGTATGTGAGATTCGGTGTTGTTTATGTTTTGGTTGCCGATGTTGTCCTGCTGGACCTTGTGTTGCCTCTCAAGAATTCAATCAATAGGTTAGTTATTGTATATTTCATATTAAGGAACTCAATCGGGATTTGAATTTCAAGAGTTTATTGATATTTCGTACAATCTTTTAAAAGTGAGAAACTATTTTGGGCATTGGTAGCTGTGGTCTTTAACTTCATATTAATTTCCTTCTCTTTGCCCTTACAGAACTGCCCTATATCTCTGTATCAGTTCAAGATGTTGCCAGGTTTGTCAGAACCTGGTCCTTACGTAAAGCTTGCAATTCATTGTTCTGGGAACAAAACCTTTGGACTTTATAACGATTCAGTTTTCATTTGTTTTCTGTTGCAGGCTCTTTTTGGAATTCTTCTTCTTGTTTACATTCCTGAACTGGATCATTGTACAGGTTACCATATTCTACAAAATGAACCATTAGACAATGTTGAATATGATGCACTTCGGGGGGGAGAGAACATATGTCCTGAGCGACATGCCAGCATATTTTCCGGTAGTTAGCCCCTGACTTGATTAAACGAAATTTATTGAGTACTCAATCTATTAGCAAACCATGTCTGGCAAATGAAATTCTTTTTCTCCCCACTGATTTGGATTTCTTCTCTACTTATTGACAACCAAAGGAATATACTTTAGTTGGATTACGCCACTTATGCAGTTAGGCTACAGAAAGCCTCTAACTGAGAAGGATGTTTGGCAATTAGACAAATGGGACCAAACAGAAACTCTGATTGAAAGGTACAGAAATATTGCTCCTTTTCTTCTGCATTCTGCAGTATCTCTTCTTTTATATATATGGTAGAAGGTTTCATTTCGAATCAAGAACATTCTTATTTATTGGATGAGTTTTTTTTTTTGACAGATTCCAAAGAGACTGGATTGAAGAATCACAAAGACTTAAGCCATGGCTTCTCCGAGCACTAAACAATAGCCTTGGGGGCAGGTAAAAGCTGTAGTTTTACTTAATGCCTCACATTATTGATACTGGCACTAATGTTTTCTTTATATTCTTTGCAGGTTCTGGGTCGGTGGCATTTTCAAGGTAAAGACCTTTGCTCTAATTTCTGTGGTATTTGAAAATATGGTTGCTAGGCACGTGTTCTATCTCTCAGTTGGTTAATATAGATCTTAGAAATGCTCTTGATTGTTATTTTCTCGTGCATCAGGTCTGACCTGCATTCACAGTAATGTTTAGTTATGTATTTGACAACTCTTTAGCAACTTATGCATAGCATGTTGTAGGTTGGACAGGATATTTCTCTATTTGTTGGACCGGTTATACTGAACTATCTACTGCAGGTAAGTTTTCTTTATCTTTTGAAATTATGGCTTTTGAGTTTACAAAAACACAGCAGGGATGAGCTCTATTTTATAGGCTCTGCATTTTCCCTGATTATTATCTCACATCTTTGATGATTTTAGTCAATGCAAAAAGGTGATCCAGCTTGGGTTGGCTATGTCTTTGCTTCCTTAATTTTCGTAGGGGTGGTATGTATCTCAAAATTCGTCTCTGATCTCTAAAATACTATTGGTTCACTTACTTTTTCATCAAAATATTGTGTTTGGGTTTCTACTCTTCCTCAGTTGATACACATCTATTGTTACACTATTTTAGTTTTCACATCGTTGTTTATCTTGTGAAGACCTCTGGAGTGCTCTGTCAATCTCATTACTTTCAGTATGTTGGGCGAGTGGGATTTCAGTTGAGGTCAACTATGGTAAATTTTCTGAAATTGTGTCTCTCCAACATGTATGATCCCTTTAGCCATGTATATTCTCCAAGTAATTATGCTCATTTCCTTGTAGGTTGCAGCTGTATTCCACAAATCTTTAAGACTAACTCATGAAGCTCGCAAAAACTTTACATCTGGGAAAATCACAAACATGATAGCTACTGATGCTTATGCACTTCAGGTATACTTAGGTCCATACTATACTTTTTCACATGTATGGATTTGTAAGTGCTAACATAGTCTCCTGAGTTTTACAGACAATGGCGGAACAGCTCCATGGTTTATGGTCAGCTCCCTTTCGCATCATTGTTTCTATGGCTCTTCTCTATCAACAACTAGGAATTGCTTCGAGTTTCGGTTCATTGATTCTATTTATTTTAATTCCTCTCCAGGTATTCAGCTTTGTTATATTATTTTGACTATTTTTTAATCATTTTAAATTGTGGTAATTGCATCCATTTACACTTTACATACAAGTCTGTCAATTCTGATTCTTGATAAACAGACTCTGATTGTAAAAAAGATGCGAAAGCTGACTAAAGAAGGGCTCCAGTGGACTGACAAAAGAGTCAGTATGACAAATGAGATTTTAGCATCTATGGATACTGTAAAGTATGATTGATTTCCTAATTGTTTCTTTTACATCTTTATGAATGGTACATTCTTGAACCAGTTATTCAACTAATTCTCTTGGAATTTTCAAAACTTTAGATGCTATGCATGGGAAAAGAGCTTTGAGTCCCGGATACAAAGAATTAGAAACAAAGAGGTCTCATGGTTTCGTAAAGCGCAGCTACTATCAGCTGTATGACTCTTTATCTATGATTTTCTTATTGGCTGGCAATTTTAAGTTTATATCTAACAGGTTTCATCTATCTTGTTTCCCTTTAGTTCCATATATGACTTAGACCTGGCGCTTGAATTAGCTTAAACTAATATTGCTAAAATGCTAAACCGAAATAGTTTTAACAATTAACTAAAACTATTAACTTTCAATACTTCTTACCTAAACGTTTTTCCTCTTGCAGTTCAATAGTTTTATACTCAACAGCATCCCGGTAGTTGTAACCATAGTTTCATTTGGAGTTTTCGTTCTACTTGGAGGAGATTTGACACCAGCAAGGGCATTCACATCTCTTTCTCTATTTGCAGTTTTAAGACCACCTCTCAACACGCTACCAAATCTACTAAGTCAGGTTAATTTAACAGTCGCCCCTCCTCAGTTTTTCCATACACCTTACTAATTTTGTATTACATAATTAATTTACTGGTCTGCATATGATCTATCATGTTCCAATGGATGTACTCTTCATATTTAGTTATCGTCTCTTTGCTATTTCTCTACTTAGGCTGTCAGCGCAAATGTTTCACTGCAACGCATTGAGGAACTACTTTTAAGTGAAGAGAGAATTCTAGCACGAAACCCACCTCTTCAAGTAGGAGCTCCAGCAATATCAATAAAGAATGGATATTTTTCATGGGATTCAAAGGTTAATCATCAAAAGCTGCCCTCTTTCTTATAATATGTTGAGATGTAAGATTAGCTTCTTCGGTGCACTGTGTTGGAGTTACCAGTGGGCAACTTAGTCAAATTCTATTAAAGATGCCCTCTTGTTTTGCTCGCATATATCCCAGACAATGAAACCCACATTATCCAATATTAACTTGGAGATACCGGTGGGAAGCTTGGTTGCCATTGTTGGTGGAACCGGAGAAGGTAAGACATCACTTGTTTCGGCAATGCTGGGGGAGTTATCTCACGCTGAAACCTCAAGCGTTGTTATAAGAGGCTCTGTAGCTTATGTTCCTCAAGTTTCGTGGATATTCAATGCCACTGTGAGTCCCATTTACTCCTCCTTGGCTCTGAAAACAAAAGTCATATTAGAACTTCCGGTAGCTTTAATTTCATTTCGTCAATTAGTTTAGGCAGGAAGTGTCCGAATACAAATGTCAATGTTATTACAGGTGCGTGAAAACATTTTATTTGGGTCAGATTTTGAGTCTGAAAGATATCGGAGGGCTATTGATGTGACTGCCTTACAACACGATCTTGATTTGCTTCCAGTTGAGTGGAACAAAAAGGCTTACACAACCCAAATACATGTACTTTATATGACATGTTTAAGTAACTTCCTGAATTTGCTTATTCAGGGCCGTGATCTTACTGAAATTGGGGAACGTGGGGTGAATATTAGTGGAGGGCAGAAGCAGAGAGTTTCAATGGCTAGGGCAGTCTTCTCCAATGCAGATGTTTACATATTCGATGATCCTCTAAGTGCTTTAGATGCTCATGTTGCTCACCAGGTATTGTCATGGTTGATCCATTACATAACTGTTAGTCTGATAATTTCTCAAGGCACAAATCGTACAGATAACTAATGTGTGTTTAGGCATGTCATCTATGAGGAACTCACCTTTACTGAATCCGTATGATTTGATATCTACAGTATTTGTATTTCATTTCTCTAATTTTTTTGAACAGGTCTTTGATAGCTGCATGAAGGATGAGCTTAATAGGAAAACGAGGGTTCTTGTCACAAATCAGCTACATTTTCTTCCTTCAATGGATAGAATAATTTTAGTCTCCGACGGAATGATTAAAGAGGAGGGAACTTATGCTGAGCTGTCAAAAAATGGGAGTTTATTCCAAAAACTAATGGAGAATGCTGGGAAAGTGGATGCAACCGAAGAGGTGAAAAGAAATGACGAGAAATGCTTGAAGCCGGATCCTGTTGTCACAATTGATGTGAGTGAAAGAAATCAAGACAGTACTAAGGAAGGGAAACAGGAAAGATCCATGCTTGTAAAGCAAGAAGAAAGGGAAACTGGCGTCATCAGTTGGGATGTTGTAATGAGGTACTTAGCTTAAATCTTTCTACAGCTAAAATAAATTTGATCATTCATCCGAAATTAAATATAAAAGAAGAGAGAAAAAAAACAGAGAATTCATATTCTTTAAGTTTGTATGCTTCTTATATGAACATTGCTTTATGTTTTCACAAACAAATGACTAAGTTATGTTCCTGTATTTCAGGTATAAAAAAGGAGTAGGCGGCTCATGGGTAGTTATGATTCTCTTTGCATGCTATTTAACAACTGAAATTCTCCGAATTTTAAGTAGCGCTTGGTTAAGTATTTGGACTGATGAAAGCAAATCAAAGAGAAAAAGTCCTGGTTTCTACATTGTCGTATATGCTCTTCTGGGATTTTGTCAGGTTCGTTTCTGTAAAAGACTAAGATCTTCAAGTCTGACATAGTACACAAAGCTGATAATATATATGGTCATTGTTTCAGATGGCTGTTACATTTACCAACTCATTTTGGCTAATCACATCAAGTTTACGTGCTGCCAAAAGACTCCATGACGAAATGCTGAATTCCATCCTACGAGCTCCTATGTTGTTCTTCGAAACAAATCCAACCGGGCGTGTAATAAACAGATTTTCTAAGGATATTGGTGATATAGATAGAAACGTGGCTAACCTAATAAATTTGTTCATGAGCCAACTTTGGCAACTCCTCTCAACATTTGCACTTATCGGCACTGTTAGTACAACTTCATTGTGGGCAATAATGCCGCTCTTAATACTGTTTTATGCAGTATATGTCTACTATCAGGTAATTTTCTACATCATGTCATTCTGCACTTCTCTTTGATTGTTCTATAATCAAATAAATGCAGAATTTTTGTAAAACTATATGACCCTCTTGTAATTATGTCAATTTTGTGATTTACAGAGCACATCCCGCGAAGTTAGACGTTTAGATTCCATTACGAGATCACCTATTTACGCTCAATTTGGAGAAGCTTTGAATGGTTTGTCAAGCATCCGAGCCTACAAAGCCTATGACAGGATGGCCAAGATTAATGGAAAATCCGTGGACAACAACATAAGGTTCACTCTTGCAAATACTAGCTCAAATCGTTGGCTCAGTATAAGATCGGAGACTCTTGGGGGTGTCATGATTTGGTTAACTGCAATTTTTGCGGTTCTGAAAAATGGGAATGCAGAGAACCAAGCTGTTTTTGCATCTACCATGGGTCTCCTTCTTAGTTACACTCTAAATATCACTACTCTGCTAAGTGGTGTCCTAAGGATGGCTAGCAAAGCAGAGAACAGCTTGAATTCTGTTGAGCGTGCTTGCAACTACATTGATATTCCTTCTGAGGCTATAGATATCATTGAGAACAATCGTCCAGCATCAGGCTGGCCTTCAAAAGGATCAATCAAGTTTGAAGACGTTCACCTGCGTTATAGACCTGGGCTTCCTCTTGTATTGCATGGAGTGTCCTTTTCTGTTTCTCCGAATGAGAAAGTAGGAGTGGTAGGAAGAACTGGGGCAGGGAAGTCTTCCATACTGAATGCATTATATCGGATTGTGGAATTGGAAAAGGGAAGAATTATGATTGATGATTATGATGTGGCTAAGTTTGGACTGACCGATCTGCGCAGGGTCCTCAGTATCATACCCCAATCACCAGTTCTTTTCTCAGGTTTGTGTGTAATTTAAGACAATGTTGCAAGTATGATCCTGCATTCTGAAAATCAATTCTTCTTGTTAGGGACGGTAAGGTTCAATATCGATCCATTTAGTGAGCACAATGATGCTGACCTCTGGGAGGCTCTAGAAAGGGCACATATGAAAGACGTCATCGGAAGGAATCCTTTAGGCCTAGATGCAGAGGTGTAGTTTCATCTCTTGTGGCATATTTTAGTTAGAAGAATTCTTTGATTTGTTATTGAGATAATTGATCAAATGTTACTTGATTCTGTGAAGGTTTCTGAGGGAGGTGAGAACTTCAGCATGGGGCAAAGGCAACTGCTGAGTCTAGCGCGTGTGTTGTTAAGAAGATCTAAGATCTTAGTTCTCGATGAAGCAACTTCATCTGTTGATGCCAGAACAGATGGTCTGATACAGAGGACAATCCGGGAGGAATTTAAGGCTTGCACAATGCTTGTAATAGCTCACAGATTGAATACGATCATCGACTGCAACAAGATCCTTGTGCTTAGTTCTGGTCAGGTAAGGCCAGGAATTATTGTTCATAGAACTCACTCAAGGGAACTCTTGTACAGATTAGCAACATCCTCGTGTAACTCACATAAAACCATGTCAATTTTGTTAGGTTTTGGAGTATGATAGTCCACAAGCATTGCTATCAAGAGATACAAGTGCTTTCTTTGAAATGGTTCATAGCACAGGACCAGAAAATGCTCAGTACCTTACCAACTTGGTCTTTGAAAGCAAAGAGAATGGAATAAATCTAAGTGACTAAACATGTTCATCAGCCTTTCAAAGTCACAAGCAGCCAAAAAAATGTACAGCCATGACCTGTATACGTAATAACACTCTTTCAGTTTCCATTGTTCTTTAAAGCTTGCTACATTGGTGAAGCTAACAGGTAGGAGAAATCTTCTAATGAAGTATCACTCCATGTGTTAATAATATATACAAAGTATTCATAGAATTAATTATGCGTCCTTGATTAAAATGACCATATGTTTTTGAATTGAGTTTGTCCTATTGGGTCATATGATAAAGTTAAGAATAAAAATATTCAAGGCAAGGTCAACAAGATTCCGTTGTAGTCTAGCTGGTCAGGATACTCGGCTCTCACCCGAGAGACCCGGGTTCGAATTCCGGCAACGGAGTTTCTTTTTTATCCACATGAAGGGATTAATAACCTATCTTAACTTTACGTTTTTGCCCCTGGGTAGGTAAAATTAAAGGTTTGACGTAAAAAGTGTGAGGGTTGCGAAAGCCGAGGCGTGTGGTGAGTTTGTTTCCCATGTGGCTAAGGCTCTCTCTCACGCCTTTGTCTAAAAGGCAAGCAAAATTATGCGAAATCTCTTAATCATTTTGTTCGGACTTTCTAACTTTTATTTACCTTTTTAGTTTGGTAAAGTAGAATGTGAGGTAAATAAATTATGTCATTTACTTTAACATTACACATTACAGTGCACACGTAATGATAATCCCTTCGCATTTACATAATTAGACAACCTCAAAATCATATCTCGATTGCACTCCTCCATGTAAAATAAGTTTGAAATTTTGCTCTCTTTTTTGTTCTATGGTAGAGACCCGCCTTTATAAATGAACAGAACTTGTTTTTTTAGTTACATATAACAAGATATATTCGAAGTAGAAGTAAGTAAAAAAAGGTTTGAGGTTGACTTGTGGGTATGGGGGTGGGTGTCGAGCGACAAAGGGAGACCATAAACGCATGTAAAAGCAAAGGAGCTTTTATGTGTGGACAAGGATCATAAAGATTAAAAAAAAGTTTAAATTTTAAGAATCCTAAGAAATCAGAATAAGGAACATACTTCGCCCAGATCCGAATCTTTAAACACCATTGCATGCGTATTTTTTGTTTTCATTATAATTCTTAATTATAGTTTGAAATGGTAAACAATTTTATAGTAATGTATTTACACTCTTAAGTCAGTGTAGATTAATTTCACTTTGATATTTGGGAAAATGCGAAAAAATATGACACTATGTTCTCGAACAAAATGAAGAAAACTCCATGCCGTGAAATTACATTTCGATTATAAAAAATGCATTCATAGGGTTTCCGAATTTTTTTCTTTGATAATTGTTTCCGAATTTTTATATACAACGTAAATTACAAAAATTTAACTTTACTATGTTATGGCTACTTTGGTAATATATATATGTAGAAACATTTTTTTTTGTCAACACAATTTTATTATGTAATGTTGTCTTTTCAAGAACAACAATAAATTATTATTCTGTTATTTATTTTGCACTTTCACAATTTTTAAAAAATTCATTCGGTATTAATCTTTTTATTTGATTCCGACAGTAATGTTTGTGAGTCAGATCATAAGTAGAAGCTGGACAAAACTTCAAATCCAAATGGTCGCAAGAATACACATTTAAATTTGAGAATTCCTCATAAATTATAGTTTATTGAAGTCGTTGGTTCAGTAGTTTAATTGGAGGAAGTTGAGAAGTGCAAAAGTTAACGAAAGAGAAGTCAAAGTTCACGTGGCCAAGCTGGTTATCAGCTACGTCAGCGTTGAACTAAAGTAAGCCAATTTCGTCGGACAACGAAGCTTCAACCACATGCTTAGATTAGATAGTACGGACAAAATCCCATTCCATCACTTATTATTTATAGATTATTATTTAGTTATAAAATGCCTTTCATTACTTCGCCAAGTTGGCATAATTGATTTGGAAATTCAGGCACTTATATCATATACAGTATGTATATTGTGTATTTTTTTCACTCTATATTATATACATTTTCTATTTTGTTCTTTATATAACTATATATGTAGAGCGTCATATTTCATCACAGTGTAGAAAAGTTGGCGGCACGAAAATATTAATTTGATTCCTTTTTTTTTAAAAGCAAAACGTTACTAGATCATAGATCACTCAATTAAGACATACACTAATGTGCATAACTATTTAAAGCCACTCACAATTTTACACCTAGTAGTTGATAATGACAAGTCGACTTGGTGATACATGGAATATTGAGGTTGAGATCTTTTAAAATATTTAAAATAAGATATAAGAATTTTTTTCTATTTGCTAAGAATATATAATATAGTCTCGATAGAATTGATCATTATGATTATATACCATGAATCAAGTGTTGTCAATTTATTTGCTGACAAAAAAATTGTAAATTCTGTCAACATATGTTATCTACACAATAGTTTAACACAATCACAAAGTTATATAAAAAATAAAATTACGTTTTACAAAAAGAAAAACATTAATATAATTAGGTTGAACAAACACATAATTTATAAAAACAGCAAACTTCTGCTACATCTACTTCAATTGGGTAATGTATTAATGATATTAGTCGGTCAAAAGGTGTTTTATCTTATTATTTAGTTAATAGTTTTGTTGTATAATTTTTTTTGTCAATGATTAAATCAACAAAATACAACTATTTGAAATCAAATGTCGGTAGAAAAACAACATATGTTAAGACTATTAAGTTTATAAATTATGTTGCTTCTTTTTAATTTTGTTATTTAATATAGATTTTAAATTATATTCCTTCCATTTCTTAAAAGTGTCATTCTACCACAAAAAATTGCCATTTTAAAATATTAATGTAACTTTCTGATATAAAATTCTCTTTGTAAAATTTAAAGGACTCATTCGTAAAAATATAAAGTAAGATCTGTTCATAATTTTATTTCATACTCAAAAAATAATGGTTTGAAGTGGGAGTTAGAGATGTTCGAAACGCACAGGCACGCCAAAAATGAGTGGGAAGGATTGGATTCTTTGAGTAGAGAAGAGATTATTATGACAAAACTAAACCCCACATTAGAGAGGATTTAATGAATACAAAAGTGTTGCTAATATCGAGAATCAACACAATGAGTATGTTTGAAGATATTAAGGACCCCACATGCCTCCATGTGTTCATCTAATTACTTTTAACTCTCCCTCATTAATCCTCCCAATCTCGAGATTTTCAATCTCTCCATCATCTCTTTCCTTTTTTACTCTATTTCATTCTCGAATCTCTATATTTATTTATTCACTTACTTTATATTTTCTTCTTACAAGACCTGCCTTTTTCTTATTTAATTAAACAATTTAATGTTGCTATATGGTCCCCTTTCATGTATATTCCCGTATAAAGCTACGAGAGCTGGTAACTCCTGCTTAGCTGTTCTCGTCTAACTGGGTTTTTTTGGGGTATCTTTTCTTTTATATTTTTCAATTAATTTGTTGAAAAATAGTTTGAATTTGGTGTTGTAGATAAGATTATTAGGGAGTTTTCTTTTGAGATTCTGGTTTTCTATTGTACATCTGTGTGAGGTTTAGGTTAATTTCTGGAAAAAAGTATTGTGAGCTGCGGAGTTTCTGTTACTGACTGTGGAGAGAGAAGCATCTTTAGTGTTTGTCAAAATGTCTGAGTGAAATTGATTTGGGTATCAAGTAATGGATCTAAAGTCTTGTTTTTTTTTTGAGAAACTAGCAGTTTCTTCTCTGGTTGCTGTAAGTTAGGGTTTTCATCTTGTTTGAGGAATTTTTAAGGGGTTTGGAGGCTCATTAATCATAGTTTCGTCGGTGAGTTTGTTGATTTCTGGTGAGAGAAAGTATGGCTTGCATGAAGCTGGGATCCAAATCTGATGCTTTCCAGAGACAAGGCCAGGCTTGGTATATTCACTTGTTCTCTTTCTAATTTTGTATTGTATATGTGATTATTGTTATTTTCTCCTTTTAATCGCTCAGACTTGGTCTTGGTCTGAATTTGAGACCATCATCGTCTTTAAGCCAATGGTAGCATTACTGACCAAAGCTCATTTCTTTCTCTGACTTTGTTTACTTGGGTTTTGCTAATTGCAGGTTTTGCACAACTGGACTTCCAAGTGATATTGTCGTTGAAGTTGGGGAGATGTCTTTCCATCTCCACAAGGTGAATTTACCAGACAATACACTCTCTTCTTGAAACACATAGTTATATTATTGGCTTAATCTGAAACAACTTATTGGTCTTCTAAATTGTTATTCCCTTCTCAGCATTGTAGAAACCTGTACTGCTATGTATCAAATGTGTTTTGTTTGTATTTTCCTTGTGCGACATTGTATCCTATATGTTTTATGATATCAAAAGATGGATACTGCTGTTGTTGAAACTTTGGTTTTTAACTCTTTATCAACTTGTTGTGATTAATCACCCTTGCTTATTTGCTGAACTTTCTTTGTATTGTCTGTCACTTGCATCTTACGAAATTCATTCAGAAAGAATCATGCTACTTGCAATTCCTTATACCTTTTTTTCTTTGGCTATCTGCAGTTTCCCTTGCTCTCTAGAAGTGGAGTTATGGAAAGAAGGATTGCGGAGGCATCAAAAGAAGGGGATGATAAATGCCTCATTGAGATTTCTGATCTTCCTGGTGGAGACAAAACATTTGAACTTGTCGCCAAGTTCTGCTATGGTGTGAAGCTCGAACTCACTGCTTCAAACGTTGTATATCTCCGATGTGCTGCTGAGCATCTAGAAATGACGGAAGAGTATGGGGAAGGAAATCTTATTTCTCAAACTGAAACTTTTTTCAATCAAGTGGTCCTCAAAAGTTGGAAAGATTCAGTAAAAGCCCTTCAAAGCTGCGATGAGGTCCTTGAGTATGCTGATGAATTGAATATTACCAAGAAATGCATCGAGTCACTAGCCATGAGAGCATCCACAGACCCAAACTTGTTTGGATGGCCAGTTGTGGAGCATGGTGGGCCCATGCAGAGTCCAGGTGGCAGCGTTTTATGGAATGGGATAAGCACTGGAGCTAGACCTAAACATACTAGTTCAGATTGGTGGTATGAGGATGCGTCGATGCTTAGTTTTCCTCTTTTTAAGAGACTTATCATGGCCATGGAATCCCGAGGCATAAGAGAAGACATCATTGCCGGATCCCTAACCTATTACACACGAAAATACTTGCCTGGCTTAAAAAGGAGACGTGGTGGACCTGAATCTAGTGGTCGTTTCAGCACACCTTTGAGCTCAGGGAATGTACTGTCCGAGGAAGAGCAGAAGAACTTGCTGGAAGAGATCCAGGAACTACTACGTATGCAAAAAGGTTTAGTTCCAACCAAGTTTTTCGTTGACATGCTTCGAGTCGGCAAGATATTGAAAGTTAGTCCAGATTGCATAGCGAATTTGGAGAAGAGGATAGGGATGCAGCTTGACCAGGCTGCCTTGGAAGATCTTGTAATGCCTAGCTTTTCTCATACTATGGAGACTCTATACGATGTTGACTCTGTGCAAAGGATCTTAGACCATTTTCTTAGGACGGATCAGATTATGCCTGGTGGGGCTGGCTCTCCTTGTTCGTCAGTAGATGACGGAAACTTAATCGGATCCCCACAGTCAATAACACCAATGTCTGCTGTTGCAAAACTGATCGATGGGTATCTTGCTGAAGTTGCTCCTGACGTCAATCTAAAGCTTCCAAAGTTCCAAGCTTTAGCCGCTTCTGTGCCTGAATACGCCAGACTTTTAGATGATGGACTCTATCGCGCAATAGACATTTATCTTAAGGTAAGACGAAACACAAACCCATAAATCATCTAAATATAAGTTTTCCTTTCTTTACACAGACGCATTAAGATTTTCTTTTCCATCTTTTGATGATTCACAGCATCATCCGTGGTTAGCAGAAGCAGAGAGAGAGAATCTTTGCAGGTTGTTAGATTGCCAGAAACTTTCTTTAGAAGCTTGCACACACGCGGCCCAGAACGAGAGATTACCTCTGAGAATAATCGTCCAAGTGCTCTTTTTTGAGCAGCTTCAGCTCAGAACTTCTGTAGCTGGATGCTTCCTGGTTTCAGACAACCTCGATGGTGGATCAAGACAATTAAGAAGCGGAGGTTTTGTAGGAGGATCAACCGAAGGAGGAGGTGGAGGAGGATGGGCAACTGCAGTAAGAGAGAATCAAGTCCTAAAAGTTGGAATGGACAGTATGAGAATGCGAGTCTGTGAGTTAGAGAAAGAATGTTCGAATATGAGACAAGAGATTGAGAAACTCGGTAAGACAACGAAAGGTGCTGGTTCGGCAAGCAGTGGAGGTGGTAGCAAAACATGGGAAAACGTTTCTAAGAAACTCGGGTTCGGTTTTAAGTTGAAATCACATCAAATGTGCAGTGCTCAAGAAGGATCTGTGACTAAGTCTAACAACGAGAATGTGAAGATAGAGAAGTTAAAGGATGTTAAAGAACGTCGTGGGAAGCATAAGAAAGCTTCTAGCATTAGTTCTGAAAGATGAAAATGGTAATTTCCACTGTTAAATGTCCAATTACTGTGTTTTGGACATTGTTTAGTTCTAACAAGAGAGAGCTTCCACTGTTAAATGTGTGTATTGTAGTCATGTTTTTCAATTGTTTTTGTATCTTTACCGACCAACTATTTTTCACTTTTTATATTTTCATTTGAACCTAAAACAAATTTCAAAAAAAGAAACCAAATATTTCTGAAAACAATATTTAAAATTCAATTATATTCTACTACGTATGAAAACTAACTAATAATTAGATGGAAAAAAAAAAAAACTAATAATGATAAGGTCTTACGGATGAGTTTAAGCTATCGATTCGATCTTTTTTTTTTCTTTTTGGTGTGAATTTACGATAAAGGAAAGATTCTTGTATTCTTATTTCTTAAGATATGAGACATTGACTTATAGAACAAAGAGTATTTTTCTCATTATAATTTTCTCAATGTATATATATATATATACATATTTGTGATAAGTACATAATCTTTGATTAATGTAACCCCTAATTCTTAATAAAATTATATTGAATTGGAAATGTTACTAGTTGCTTAAATAGGTTTATTAGAGTTATTAAAGAAATATAGTTGATTAAGATTTAAGAATACAATCTCGAAGACTTGAACTGACCAAGAGTATCATGCTAAGCAATCGAAGGACATTTTTTCAGCCGTCAGCTTGACCCAATTTAAAAGCCCAAGTTTTAATTTTCTTCCTTTCGTCCCCAAAAAAGAAAAAAAAAAATTTCCTTAGTTATAAACTTAATAATATATTTTTCTGAAATCTGAATTCGTCTCTTTATTGTTTTGGGTTCAATCGGAATTTCTTCTTACATTTTGTTTTTTCCCGTTAATTCGTGAAGTCTGGATCTTCCTTGTCAGATTTCAGACTATCTGATCTCTTATTCCGCCGAGATATATCTCTCATTGTTGAAAGGAGGAGGAGGAGAAAGAGATCTGTTCTGATTCGGCGGGAGAGATGAATAGCGACATTGAAGAAGCCGGTGGTAATGGCGAAGAGGAGTTTCAGTCAGGACCGCGACTCGGCGGAAGCAAATACAGGCCGGTTGTGGCGCACGATAGAGCGGTTGTCGAGATGTCCTCCATGGATCCTGGATCTTCCTCTTCCAACCTCAAGTAATTTCTTGTTTTAATAAAACAATGTCGCCAGTGATCATGTGAACTTCATTCATGTGATGTTAGGCTAATCTTTTCTGTGTGCTGATCACGCTTCTGAAGTCTTATAAAGATGTAGACGTTTTCACTGATGTTGATGTCAATATTGTGTTCTGATCAGTAGAGATGGGATGCAATTTGGTCCATTGCTATTATTTAGCTGCCAGGTTGTTTGGATTTGTGAACGGGTTGTTCTGCCGTAAGTTTCTCCGGCAATTAGGTGCTGAAAGTGACGTTAGTTCAATAGGATGTAGATTACACTTTTTTTTTTCATTTACAATTGCTTCAATCACTAGTTGTGGCTTAACTTGTTTAAATTGGTAGGTGGATGCCATAACTCTACAAGGGAAATTATTTTTTGGTTGCTTTCTTACTGCTTTTTTAGAGAATCCACGAAGGTGATCGTTATAGTTTGTAGAATTGTGGGTGCGGAATATTCCCAACTCTACTTTGGAAAGACGTATTCTGTGTTTCCGTCTTTCATATCTTGTCGTCATTTGTGTCTCACATTTGTAGGTTTTTGACAGGCACATAAAAGTAGTTGCCCCAGGAGAGATGGGCGCTAGTGCAAAGGAGGGGACTAGACCAGAGGATGGAGTCAATGGCCACCAGAAGGAATCCAAGCTGGAATTATTTGGTTTTGATTCTCTTGTGAACATTCTTGGTTTGAAGAGGTACATGCGATCTTAATTATTACTTACATGTAGAAATGTACGTTAGATAAGTGAGCTGATGTTCATTTACTGCACTAAGATGGTAGTTAAAAATTACTGAGAATTATCTCTTGCTTCCAGTTTCTTGCTTTTGTTAAACACCTTGGGATTTTCCCGTTAGAACTGATTCAATAGAAGTTTCTTTCTTGATTGAACTGGCGTATTGTTTCCCCTGGTTATGTATAAAGTTTCTGGTATAGATAATAATAATATTGATGGGCATTCCATCGATTTGTGTTGTTCTTGATAGTTCTTTACTAGTATTTGTACCTCATTTTTAAAAAAATAGTAAGGAACTCTCTTTCATTCTCTTAATGGTGGAAATGACATCGATACCTTAAACTAAGCTTTGGCTTAATCAATTCAGCAGGCTGGTTTTCCAATAACAGTTGATATTTTTCCACGTTGA